>WURT03070933.1:0-10877 GCA_009936505.3 Holothuria glaberrima
TAGGTGAGACAAGCGAGCAGACCAATCTATAGAGAGGTGCTCTTTAACCCGACTGAAATCGGTCTTACTAAAATCTAAAACATGCTTATCAGAACTGTCAAGTTTACTACAATAACAAAGATCAAAACTAATAACGTCATGGTCACTAGACCCAATTCTACCAGAACTCAATACATTCTTAACCATATTATCCTCAGTGCTAAACATATAGTATGCTCCAGCCCCCACTTGCACTTTCCAAGGACGAAATCCCCTTATTTTTCTCTTCTGTAACACATGTTAAATATTTGCAGTAATTAACCTTAAAATTTGTCCAAAATGTTGCACCAAATACCATCTAAGGACCCTTAAATATCAAAAAATTTCCCAAAGGGAACCCTCAGTTATTCTTTTCTTCCCCAAGAAATGTCAAATATTTGCAGAAATTTACCTTATCATTTGTCTGCACCAAATTGCATCTAAGGACCCTCGAATATCCAAAAATTTTCCAAAGGGGAGCGGGACAACCCTCTCATTAGACCCCTCCCCCAGGATGGCGATCCAAAAACAAGGTTCAGCCCCCAGTCTCGAACCGCTTCCTACGCCTATGTCTTGGACTATCACTGGCACTCCACGAAAAATTTTCCTTTCCTTCTTTGTGCATTATAAAAGGACATCTAAGGCTGGCAGATACCTGTATGGGGTCTCCTTGAAGCCCTGAATTAATTATGTAAAATGGAGCAATGACATGATAAGGCTTATTATCCTACATTAAAATGATAATATAGAGTATGACGCCGAGTACTTTAAAAATAACGTTTTTATTCATTTTAAACGAAAATCCAGACGAACTTCAGCAGTCCAGCAGTGAGGAATGGGAGAGAGAGGGAGAGTATAGATGCAGTAAAGTGATATTAATCCTCCCTGCTATGTATAACAAAGGGGTGTTCAGGACTGAAAAATGCAGTTCAGAATGCTTCTTCGTCGTACTAAGTGTAGGCTATCTATACCGATAATGGCTGCACACGAAGCGCCCGGTATTTCTTAAACGTATAAAAGGCAAATACACCGTAGGCTACTTTCAACCTTCTGCATCATCCTACAAATTAGATTGGAAAGATCCCAAAGGGCCTATTGATACGAGACCCCTAAAGTGTTTGGAGATGTATCTCTGTTTTTCGGAAATGTTGTGATCAGAACAGTCCCATGTACTATAACTTAATAATGGTAATGAGATGGAGTGAAAACCGTGACGAATGCGCGCCAAGTGCGCCGAAACTCTCTTTAAATAAAATTTCCATAAAAAACCTTCATTCAGGCTCTGCATCGAGACACTTTCCATTGCCCAACAAACCTACATGCCATGACAAAGCCAGACTTTTACCTAGTTATTCGTTAACAGCTTCATTTTTGCTGCTGTTTCTCTGAAAGTTGCTATCGGAAGATATTTAATAAGAAAAATATTGAGGTAAGGTTTGAACTTGCGTGCGGAGCGCGCGAACTTAAAATTCTGATGGCTTGCTAATGATTTGCTAAAATTCTTTTAGTTTGAGAAGCATTTGTGATAGAAAATGATTACAATTGATTCATCACTCGGTCGAAAACACACCTCAACCTACCCCCATAACACAAAAATCTATGTACGGTAGCTTAAACGCCTTTTGGGATAATTTTTCAGAATTTTTTCAGAACTTTGTCGGGGGGGGGGGGTTCTCGCATTCCCCGTGCCCTCATGACGGCCACATTGCCTGCTATAGGCTATTATAGGAGCCGGACTAATGCACCTGCTTCTCCAAAAAAAAAGCTGTTTTCGACAGTGGTATTGCCACCGGGACAAAAGTGGAATTTGCAAGGCTCCCTGAGTATCCGGCACGGGTGTTCAGGTCTCGTGTCGTCCATGTACTAGGTCACTTGACACAGCTTTCTACCAGTAGGCTGAGGGGTATGCATGATTTTTTCCTAGGAGGCTAGAACGGATGGGTCCATGCATTACTTTTACCCTAATCTTGAATCTAACCTGAGCATTATTTTTCATTTTTCATGATTAATATGAAATTCTTTTTAAAAATCGCCCCGTTCGTCTTGGGGAAAAATTCCGCGAGCGGAAAATCATTTTCAAAGGCCGCGGCAACCCCCTATTTTTCCTCTTTGTGCCATATATCAATTTTTTCAATAAAATGTAAACAATCAAGAAAATGTTCTTCAATAGCTGCACAAATACAACATTAAGTGGCATCTAAGGACGATAAAATATTCTTTCCACCCCTTACACCCCTTCTCCCTCAGTGTTAGAAAACATTAGCTGCTCGCCATATAGGGGCACAGGCGCAACTCCCCTCCAAAAAAGTTTGCGAAGCATAGTTTTCAATCTTCAACAAAGTATAATTCGAGATGGTTTAAACAAAGAGTATTTCTAAATTTTGATGAATCATCCCTTCTATCTCACAACTGTGATATATTATTGATGAAGTTGCGTATGCTATTGCAAAATTTCTCCGTAACTGTCAATGATGTTTTCGTGATAACTTTAAGATTCAACCTAGATTTACTGGGCATTCAACCAGTAGGCATAGGAGGCGGACGAGGGGCTTCAGTCCCCCAGCAAGATATTTTCCTTAAAATTCGGGCAATATGCTGCTATTTTTTGGACACTGCAGCTGCAGATCACCTAAATTACAATTTCGGGCAAGTCACAACAGCCCTCAAATCAAACTAGGCTCCTACGCATATATGATTCGACCACTGGTCATGTGAATACATGTTATTCCAGTCATCGTGATTTCAATTTATTTTCAGGCTCGTATGCAGCTCCTTCAAGAGGGAGGATTCTAGTTCGTGATAAAGAAAAATGATGAAATGTCACACAGTCAATCTGTCCCGGTAGCCAACATTAGTTGGCACGTAGAGTACTATGAAATTTCTTATGCTAAAAATGTCTCCCAAAACCATTGCCGAGAACGTAAGTTGTATATAAGTTGGTCCATGACATTTGTTTTATTGTATTTTCATGTGTAAAAATATTTTAACTTCCAAAAAGGGTGAATAAAGACACGTCTATTTGGTAAAATCACTCAAGCTTTAACCACCGGTCACTAATCGCGAAAGTCGGCCATTAGCATGGGCGTCGATTTACCCCCCCCCCCCACTTTTTGTGACCTGAAACTAAAAAGTGAGGTAACCCCCCCAAAAAACTATATGTAGGCAAGTAGTGGTGAAGACATTGACATGCTCAGCAAATATTCCACATGGATCTTTATCAGGTCCGAAGGCAGTAAGTTCCGTAACAATTTTTTCTATAACTTCAAAAAAATTTTCGCGCGCTACACATCTTCAATTCTATCTAGCTGTAACGCCCATCATTTCAAACATAGTGGATTTATTCAACGTTAAATGTTTCACAAATATTATAGTCGTGATTCTAAAGAAACACGAAAATGCAACGGTACGAAGTTCTAATCTCCTTTACTATTTTTTACAAGATTCGTTTTTCAACCTCACTATCGTGGCAAACATATTGTAAGAAAAACATCAGATTTTTCAGTTTCGTCTGGGAGCTAAAGAATGTACTCCCCGACGAAGACCACGCAGTCGACCCATCAAATGTCTTGGTGTGCTCTTAAGTAGGGCAGGTTTTTCAATAAAAACTTTTCTTAATGAAAGCAAAAATAAGAATTCTTTTTCAATATAACTCCATTTTTTTCGGCGCGCTTCGCGCACCTTATATTTGGATTTCAGTATCATTTCGGTAACCCATTCCACCTGTCGGGGCTTAGAGTAGCTGGCCCCTAGTCAGGGCGCTTGGCCCCAATGTCAGCAAATCCAAGCACCACCCCCTGGCTGAGCCTGTATGCAGTTTTTCCTTTTGGCAATGAAATACTGAGCCTGTATGCAGTTTTTCCTTTTGGCAATGAAATAGACCCCCAGTTTTCACAGTAACTACAAATATTGAAACGTTTGGCACCATTTTGCATCTGGGCCCCCTCTCTCAGTCTCCTCACCAGGATAGGAGAGAAGTAAAGTAGCTCAAAACGATATTTTGATCCAAGTGTGCATGCAGTCACGTACACGCCTTTTCACCCGCCGTTCGCGTGCATTATTCGTTTGCCTTTTAGCGATATGAAATGTATGGTTTATGGGGCGGGACACTGTGTGTCACTTTCTGCCGGTGTTACTCGTAAAATCAAAAAGACATTGGTGTAGATGAACGGCGAATGCGCGCAAAGTGCGCAGAAACAGTCATCAGCTATTAGGATGCCATGAGATTATAGCCCTTATGTGTATATGTAGGGACTTAGGTGAAAAATGTGTTTTGCACAATGTAACAGTAATCTGATTTGGAATAAAAGGGCATAACCTCATGGAATGGGGCACTCCGCACCACATGACTTCCATAGCTGAAACTTGATCTCATACGTGGTCACTCTTTGAAAGAGTATTTCTTGAGAATGAAAAGAGATAACATAATTCTAAATAGTTTTTCATTAGAATGGATCTAAGCGTCGAATAAAAACAGTTCCTTTAGCAACATGGCCACACAAGTTTCAGCTGCCACTGAAACACCCCACAAAGCGAAAAGTTTATTCTTAGCTTTTTAAGGTACACAAGTTGAATATAATACAACAAAAGAGACAATCTTTGTACGAGATTTTTATTGTCCATTCTCAGACGTTGATTCCAACTGCACCTGCTGTAAAAAGAGAAGCAAGAACTCAATGATTATATTGTCCAATACTCCTTTCCACAGCCTGAAACCATAAATAACGAAAAAAAGATACACAGGTTAGGTGCTAATAGACACTTACAGATTAAATATTGCTGTCTTGAACAAAGTCAACAAGACACTGAACAAAAATAACATTAATACCCATGTACAACACTGTAACTGGCATAACACTTGATTAACATTTCTTTTCACAAACCAACAAAATTTTACGATGAATATTCACATACCAAACAGTATATATTAAACAAAATGACATGTGGATTTCCATCTTTTAAATCAAAGTGACATTAAAGTGTGACACAACAGTTTATTTACCAACAAACAAAGAGTGTGTCTATGGCAGTCCAGGAATTTCTCAGATGGCCCCCAGCACCAAAGGCTGCCCTATCCCCCCCTTGAATTTTTCCATTACTACATGATGTCCCCCCCCCCCCCCCCCACAACCCACCCCTAGATTATCTGCTAACCACAAAAGGTCCTAACCCCTATTTATGAGACCACTGTGTTACATGATATCTCTTCCTACATTCAAAAATTCCTTCACAAGCCAAAGTCACTACTTTTGAGTAGAGTCCTTTCTCTAGACAGGAACCATACTTTTAAGAGTGAAATACTGCCCTCATCCATCCAATTTTATGACAAAACTCCCTAACATTTTACTCCCGTTTCACTGTCTTTCCCAATGATCATGTTTCCATAAGAGCCACTTGATACACAGAATGTCTGAAAAATAACCCTCTACACCAAGCAGGTAACCTCAAGGCACTTGCTAACAAGAAGTAAGTACAAAAATTTGCATAATGTGCTTTTTTGACTGTGACTTCATGGACTGACTGATCATTAAATATGAATGAGTTTTGAATACAATGGAGAAATAAATAATTTATTTTCCTTTTCAGTGCATACTGTCATGTCATCAACAAACAACAACAAAAGCAACCACACAAAACTGAATCAAGTTTGTCAACTTGTGAAGAAGTAGATAGTAGCTACTTCCACCCATCTCCTCCATATGATAAATATTAATTTTTCTTTATTTTAAAGGATAATGGACACAAACCTTCAAGCCTTCTGAATTTTTTCAAATTGGCTAGATACAACTAGTTGATACATGCAGGACCACCACACCTTACAATCACATACACAACTATTCACACCATATAACACGTTTAATACAAGGATGAAACAGGTGTACAAATGAGGTTTCTTATTTAATGCAGCGGTGTGGACCTCAAGGTGAGAGTTGCATTTGGTAGGCTTATCAGCAAACCATTTCAAATTGTGAGCCTACTTTGAAACCTAGAAAAATACCACAAATTCATACAAAAATATATTTAATATATAAAGCAGACTCTTCCATTACTGTACTCAAAGTATGATAGATGGTAAGCTCTCAATGAATGATACCAACAGCATTCCTAAAGAGCTAGAGAAAACTCTGTCTTTACTAATCAACTTATCAGTTTCAATGTGACATTGTGCCCTCTGTGAAACAGTTACAAGCAAATTTAAATATCAAAAAATCAGTAACAAACTTCATTAAATCCTATTTATCTTACTGAGCTGCATAGTCAATAATGTAGGTCAACCATAAAATAGTTGACCAAAATTTGGTGTCAAATGCATCCTTTATGTAAATAAATAGGCTTGCCTTAAAATTGAGGTACCCATACGGTGCATATATATGCATCATAACAACATTACAGCAGTGAAAAAGTGATTTTACGACAGGGCTGGGAACGCATAGCCAAGCCATAAAACATTTAATGGCAAAACTTTACGATCATGTTGCAGTTAATTGTGATAATCCCCTGTGCACTGTGGGGCTGATGGGCACTTACTGATAGAAACAATGGCTAGAAGATGTAGCAAACACTAGGTGACCACTGCCATCCTCACTGGTTACCAATATATTTTAGGATTTGAGAGTAGAATGGACAGAAGCCAGGAAAATTTACAGATACAATGATTGGTAAAAGATAGGGAGGGAGAAAAAAGCATAGCACATTGCAGTTAATCATAAGTATTTTTTTTTTATTGAACACTAATTCCTCATGCCACTGTTTTGCAGTTCATTGCTACACCATCACAGCCCAATTTCAGATCATGTTAGACAAATGTAAATAGGAGACTTAAATCATTGCTAAATGTACCCACGGAATGATGGGAACAGAATCATAGGAAGTATAGACAATAGAGCAGCAATGTCACACTACTGTTTATACTCCCAGTTCCCATGATTCCATGGGTGAATTTAGCAATGACTGAAGTTTCCTATTAGTAAAACATTCAGCACACATTTCTAATGCATTGCCAATTCTAATGTAACTGTTCTACATGACAGAGGAATGAAAGGGTATACTGCTTCTACACAGGTAATTGTAACAGTTTATAAATATAATCCAAAAAGCTATTATCCTATAATCATAATGTTGTGTGGTTAAGTTTCTATCCCTTGGGATGACAGTCTCTAGTTATGATATATGTCAGTGAAGGTTGTTATATACATATGCACCAGTGCAGCACAGAGTGATATTAAAATGTATCTAAATAATTTCAAATATGTTTATGTACATGAGATGTGATAACATTTTAAAAACACTGAAAGCAGACATTACATTCAGGAGGTAATGTTGATGTAAAATAAATATCAAGTTGGTTTAACCTAGCCTATCAGATTCACTTTCTGACAAAAGCGCTCTTACAGAGGGAGAGATGCACCAAATCATGGGATAAAAAGTCAAAAGTGGGCACTTTCCTCTCACCAACAGTACCATTGTTCCTGTTATCTATTAACCCAAGATTATATGTAAGAAGAACCCCTATTGTTCAATTTTAAAGTGGAGGGGGGGGGGGGGATCATCGCAGCCGCCCAACATATCCAAGAAAATAAATGCCTATTATCTATCAAAAGGTCACCCAAAATGCCCACGGCAGGAAAAGTGGGGGCTACGCCCTTACCCCCCCCCCCAACCTGTCTCTATGGTCAATGTTGTTTACATTAATCTTATCACCTACATGTGAAACAATGATGTGACAGGGAAAGAAACCATCCTTTTCGTGGCTACATTGCCCCCAGTGGTGCCGTTACCTTTGTGAACAAATTATGCTATATTTCATTAAGTGGCTACTATTGATGTTTAATGTGTTTGAAGTTCACAATCAGATTTCTATTAAACAAAGAAAAACCCATACAGCCAGTCAATGGCCTCTACTCAAAATTGAGTAGCATTGTACAAGTTCCAGCAAACTGCAGGGACTATTTTAATATAACTAGAATTAGGCAGGTTACCCTGACTCTACTTCAGATTTGCAACTCATATCCAGGAATAGAGAAGTCACTTTGATTCCTTACAGGTTGCAACTCCTGAAGGTTTTTAATACTGTCAAAAACACATAAAATCATACTTTGGGGTTTGTGCATTTGAATTACCTTAGAGGTTTATACTGACTGTTGTATCAAATCAGACCCTTTGAGTAATTTCTCACTAGTTTTCCATTCAGATGACCTCCATGGTTTAACAACATCTGCACCTCAACTATTGGAAATCCTGCACTGTTGCCCTGATGGTGTACTAATACTCAATGAAAGGCTAGAAGAAATTGACACATCAGTGATGTTGTACATGTTCCTGCATCAGTTATGATGTCACGGAAGGAGTCCCAACTTCAATCAGAATTATGGTTCTATGGGACTGCTTTTCTCAGGGAGAGTGGTGATTTTTGCCCAACTCGAGAGTCTGGAGTATAGAATTTAACTGTCCAATTTTCTGCCTGACTAAGACAAAATATCTGCCCCATTTAGTCAGGTTTCTGACATTTATGGGGGGGGGAGCCGTCCCACAGCCCCCCTGGCCTGTACAGCCGTGATCAGAATAACCCCTATAAAGTTGTGGGTACCCATCTCTACAAACAATAGTTTCCCAAGGCTATAGCACACTTTCAACAGTGACTTTCACCAAAAGTAAATACAGCTGAGGTCACTATTAAGAGATCCAGTCCCTGACTTGTTGTTTTGCTATGTTTCAGAAAACCTTCACTGAACCACCCATAACAAGATGGAGGTTTTACAAAATGCAACTATTTTTGAATTCTCAAGCAGCTATTTATACAACCTTCACCATCTATGAATTCCAAGAATACATTTTTACACCCACTGGGGCCATACATACAACCATTGGCTGCTCTTCATACACTCCTTGTTTCAACACTCTCAATGTACTGTTGATCTTTACATCATAGGTAGGCAGTCCCATTTCTAAGAAGAAATATCACTGAACTATAAACAACAGATTGAGGCTGACTTTGCTTTCCAAGCTGTATTTACTCCTTATGTTTTCAATACAGCTGTTGCATTTCACTCCAAGAAACTGCTGCCATAAATATTTAAGACACTAGTCATGAGGTAATTGTATGTACAGCTGGCCACACACTTCACAACTTTGCACGACCCAATTCAACTGGATGGTTTCGCCCTAGCTTTCCATTGTTGGCCCAGCTTTTAGACTCACAATTCACAATGCAAACTTAACAACTTGCTAGCCTGCTTGGACATAGTTGCACTTTGGTATTTGAAAAGCATCATTTGGCTTACAGGTACTTAACTAGTCAAACCGTATCAATCTTGCAACTGTTACAGGCTAAAGTTGAGAAAACCAACATTTTTCCCTAAGGTATAATAAGCAACATGAATTAACAAAACAAGTTGCTAGAAAAGGTGTTGAGATTGCCAGTTGCAGTGATAGGCCCACATACTCTAGACAACTGCTGGCAAAATGACGATTCAGTTGCATTGGCTTAGTGCAAAGTTGTATAGTGTGCTGCCAGCTTAAGAGATTTAGTGAGAAGCAACAGTCACTTGAGCACCAGGAGACAGATTAGGAGCAGAATGAGAAACAATCTCCTCTCTGATGACACTAGTTGCTCCTGCCATCAGCAACATCTGCTCACTAGCATTCATCTTAGGGGGAAGGGTCTGACACTTGTTCCTCTCATTCACACCTGATATCTCCAGAGTGAGTTTAATTGAGGCATCCATTTCCTGTAAGTTTGAGAGAGTCTGATGTTTTGCTAGTTGTCCCATGGAAGCTGTAAAGTTGTCGCTAGCAGCACAGTTCAAAATATTTGAAGAGCTGGTATGTAGTAAATCCATAAAGCAGTTATGGAGATTGGATTCTATGGAACTATGGCTAACTAATGTTGTGACTGAGTTATTAAGATCATTCTCTCGTGACATCACATCCTCCTGAAATGAGTCTGATCCTTGGCTACTAGAAGTCCGAATTAAATTGTTGCTGCTTGTTTGTTCAAGCAATGACTGATGGGTATATGCTTGACGCATCATAAGCAGTGAACGGTCATTACAAAGTGCACTGAGGAAGGGTGCACTCATTTCTTTAGCTGCAATCTCAGCCTGAATTGTCTGAGGGTCAATAATGGTAATGGGAGGGGGAGTGTCACCTGCAATTTCCTCTCTCTGTTCTTGAGTCAGGGTTCCTTCCAAGGTTAATTCTGATTCAGCCTCATCTTCAGCCTTTTGATAAAATGTAAAAACATTACATTCAATCTTTTCATTTTGACCAAAAGTTTCTCACAAAATAAATACAGAAAATACCCTAACACATTTATCAAGCATACCTGCAATTTTTTCAAGTGAGCAAATGCTCCTACTTTCCAGTTTCTGATGATTTCAAACAAAACTGATTACAATGGATAAACTATAAAAGAATGAATTAATATGCTCAAAAATTTATTTCATAGCCTATGAACAGATGTACAAAGCCCTCACTACGTAGCCCAGAATCCACAAAAACCATCCGGGTGAAAGCTAATAGTTCCATATTTATGATAACACAAACATTTTAGAATCATTAAGGGGACATTTGACCAGTACAGGATGGGCTCAACAGAAGTAACACATAGGGTGCTTATTATTCATTTGCTGTTAATGCCTATAGGTGATAGTGAGATGTGTGATGAAGAGGACTGGATGAATTCCTCCACTAAAGAATCAAAAATTTATATAAATTAATATGCTCAAAAATTTATTTCATAGCCTGTGAACAGATGTACAAAGCCCTCACTATGTAGCCCAGAAACCACAAAAACCATCCGGGTGAAAGCTAATAGTTCCATATTTATGATAACACAAACATTTTAGAATCATTAAGGGGAC
>WURT03070944.1:0-13443 GCA_009936505.3 Holothuria glaberrima
GACATTTAATAGCTTCTTCCCTCACTAGTTATGCCACTGCCCTACATAAACTGGTCACATTAATGTACTATGACTCTGATTTCTGATCCCTGCCCTTATCAGAAGGCAGTGTTATATAAGGGGATGAACTAGCTATAAAGATTTATCTCTGACGCGATCCAACTGCTAGGTGAACAGTGTTTACGTACCGGACATCACAACGTGAGTTTGGGTATGGTATGTATTAAGTGTGGACCATGATTGTGTTCAGAATGAATTAAAAACTCAACAGGTATCATCAGGAGGGTTAAGTGACAGTAGCTATGCTACCCTAGTTAAAGATACGCCATTTTAACAAATCTAATGTTAGTTCCATATAAAGCTGTGCTGTAAATAATTCATCTCCATGATAATGATGGTTACCCAAAGAATACTGCTCACACAAACTTAGAAATATCCATCTGTAGGGTTTTACTAACGAAAAATATTTCAGTTACCAGTTTGTTACATTTTACATGAAAATGTTCCTGGTAGCCATAAATATGCAAATTTTGCAAGTGGATTGGGATTGGTAAGATGACATAATCATCATGGGCCCATGGGAAAAAGTTGATTTGAGTCACTTAAGTGAAGTGATACAGTTTCTACTTCAAAGATGTTTTACCAAACTGTCATCTTTTTTCTTGTTGGTCATTTTTTAGGGTCGTTGCAGCTTGTAGATGTAAGCAATCAGTTACCAGGTCTGAAACGAAGGCAAGGTTTGAAGACATGGAAGGTGAGAACTTTTTGTATTTGCTGAGGTCATGAGAATAGATCATGTCATGTAAAGTTTGTAACAAATACTTTGTTTGTAAGGAATATTTACCATCTCAAAAATGGGAAATCATTTTTACTGCAATAACTACTATGTCTCTCATGGAGACCTTTATTGATGCTGCAGCTTTTGTAATCCATGTTTTTTGCATGGATAGGTGATAAACCTACAGCCTTATCCCCAACCTGGAGGACCAGGGGTTGTCGTCTTATCTGGACCAGATCCATGGTCAAAGCTACCAGGCACTTAAAATCTCTTCCAGCCTTTTACTGGGATAACTGCTATCTAATTGCAAAATTTGTAAACATTCACTACTGATGAAGTTAGTAGATCATGTGTATTGACAAACTTTAAAATATAGAAAGGAGCAAGATAAGAAGGAAGTTGGCAAACTTCCCAGGTATGTTCCCCTCACACATAGATTAGACTAAGGACAAATTAAAAATAACTGAAGGAGAAAAGAAAAAGCTGTGAAAATCAGAGTTTTAAATATGACATTTAAAGATACTTTTTTTCACAAAAAATGTTTGGTAAATTTTTAACATAATTATTAACATTGTTTCCATGGATATTCTATTTTCTATTTTGTTGTTTTCTATATCTTGTACATAGGTCATCAATGAAACACCTGAAGAGTATGCCTGTATTGAAGATGTTCCAGAAAAGAAGAGAAGGCGTTACTTCCAGAGCATGTGGCCTCCTTCAGAGGAAGAGGCAGAAGAACTGAATCTTCATCGGTGGTAGGTCTTCCTCTAAAATTTATCCTAGCTGAAGAAATCAAGATCTATACTTGTAATAGTTCTGATTCCTTTTGAGGTCTTGGAAACTATGTAACACATGTTTATCTGTGGGGTGGACATTAGGCCTGACAAATAGAGAAGTAGCAGTTTCATATAAGAGAAAATTTTCAGTGTGACATTATTACTGTTGTCTTGAAAAACAAAGTCCCTGAGTGATGAATAAAATGCATTTATTAGACAATAAGATTTGGTGAAGAGATGGAGGATACCCATTCACTCCCCACCACTGTAGCAACTTTACTCATGATGCATTCTTTAGTTGAAGCCACTGGTTCCTGCACTGCATAATGTTATGTATGTTTGCTTAATTATGGCACATAAATACAAACAGCAAATAAACAGTTAACATGCTTTAGTACATTGCAGGCTTGAGTATGTTTAATATCATTCTTCCTTGATCACAATAAGTTCAATCTTATTAAGTGCAGTTATTTATTAGCTAAGGGAATAGTCTTCTAAATTTGACAATTAAAGGAATTTTACAATACATGCCATTCTTTCATTTGTTCTTTTTTTCAGCATGAGAATTGTGCCACATGATCAAAATTCTGGGGGATTCTTTGTCGCTGTTATTGAGAAATCAAAAGGACTTCCACATGAGAAGGAACCAGTTGTTAAAACCAACCCCCCAACAGGTTAGAGTTCACTCCAGTGTATCTCTAGTTTTCAAGCAATCGTTACAATTTGAAAGTTAGTAATTTGTTTGAAGTATGACTGCCTGTTTTTTGAGCAAATTCAAAATTGATGAATAATTTACAGCACATCATATGTTGTAATATTTCATCAAAAGTCCAATGCAGATGTAATCTAAGTGGTAAAAAAGTCTTAACTCTTTTCAGAGAGTAGCTATCTATACTAGCTAAGCAAGGTATTTTTCTTTCCCTAACTCAAAAATTAAGAAACTGGAAGAAAATATTCCTTGTATACTTAACTTTCATAACTATTCAATGCCAAACCCAGTTTTACAAATTTTACAACAGTTTGAATTGTTATGGCATCCTTTGGTCAAGTTATAAAAAATCAGTTGTGCTATCAATACATCTTTCAAATTAAACCCACACCTTTCTTTTCTGAGGTAAAGTCACTAACTTGTATTATATAACACCTTATTAATTCCTCTACATCTGATTGGAGGATTGCTCATTACATGCCATGGGTTATTGGGTACTAATATATTTATTAAAAATAAAATTATTATTAAAATATTAATATATACTAACCCACGGCGGTGACTTCAGCCATGGGGTACATACAATCAAATTTTGACGAAAACCTGTGATTTAGGAAGTTAGGTGTTATATATAACAAATAAATAATTTCCATTCGTGCAGTAGTGTGAATAATTTCATTCGTTGAAAGATTGAATGTTCTATTCAACTTGGCTTCGCCTCGTTGAATAGATCATTCAGTCTTTCAACTCATTAAATTATTCATACTATTGCACTCATAAACATTCATTATTTGTATACTAGCTGTACTAAAACAGCTTATCCTGCCCTTTGAGTGATTTTCAAATTCCTTGTTAACAAGTTCATTACTGTTGACATTCTTCTAGATGTCAAAATTTACATTTGTTTGTTTCCAGACCTATAAACTTTTTTCATGTATTGACTTTTTCTTTGTCTAGATTAAATCCTTCTGTTGTTACAGTGACCTAATTCATAGAGCAAAGAAGGATATGTTGTAACTTTTGTCCTTTGTTAGTTGGACCGGGGGGGGGGGTATTTCTATTGTTTCATTTTCGTAGTAATTGCACCTGTGAGATTACTGGAACACCTGGGCTTTTTCAAAACGTGATTCTTCCTGTGGTTTTTGTTCAATAGAAAAAAAGGTTAAAAATGACAAGTGAAGTGAAGCTATAATGAAACCACACATAGAGAGATGCTTAGGTTTCATTGACTTGATGAGTGTGGAGCTGTGTTGGAAAAATATTGATTCACAAAAGAATGTGTTCTTTTGTTAGCAATACTTTCCAAAGACTTACTCAGTAGAAGATTTTTATGGCTCATAAGTTGTCATTTCAATTTGGTGCTATCTGAAGACTTATCTCTGTTGGTGTTCCAGAGAGAGAGAGAGGGGGGGCAGGTCTTTGCCAGTTATGTAATGAGGTTGTTTCAGTCACTGACAATAGAACAATTTGATGAGAATAATTTTGAAATTGGAATGTTTTGAAGGGACAATAGATGAAAAGTCACGTACAGTAAGGTTTTAATACACAGCTCAAAGTTGAGGATTAGTAACAAGAAGGTAGTCATGTGTGTGTAAAGAGAAGTATAAAGAAGAAGAGGAAAACCATACATGAATGTACAAATTTGACAAACCTTAATTTGTGAAAGTTGTTCATAGTTTAACATTTGTTCATAGTATTTACTCCTGCACAAAGGTTGGCAGTGACTTTTATTAAAAGGAGCTTGGCATTCACCCAACCTTACTCTAAAGCAGTGAACTGGCCTGCTGTGACTTTTGCTATCCCCTGATAGGTACCCCACATGTATTTTAATGCTTCTATTACCAAAGGTGTCCATCAAAACCTGCTGATTCCGAACTAATCCATAATCATTAAAAACAAACGTTATTTCATCATTTCAAGTTTGTAGTCGTAGCTGATGTGTCCTTTTTCCTCTGAAACCTTTTCTCAAAAATTTAGCCAAAATGGAAAGTGAGACTGATGTAGGTGAGGAATCAATTAAGAATGACACTGACACCACAAGGGAGGGACAGGAATCAGCAACATCTATTGAAGAGGATGGTGAAAATGCTGCCACCAGTGTCACTGAAGATGATGCTGATAAAGAGCAAACAGCAACTTCCAATGAGGGGGAGACTGAGGGCGATATTTCTAAACAAGACATTGAAGAGTGTGTACAAATCCTTTTGTTCTGAGACATTTTGTTTAAAGTGGACTATAAGTCTTGAGTTACCAGAATATATGTTTATGAGGTTGGAAAGTGAATCTGATTTATCCAACGTCCATCTTCATAGCTTATTCCATTGCTAAGGTAAAAACTGTTAAAGGTAGTTCACTTAATTGATTCCTTACCAAAGATCAAGGGGTCTATGCAATCACACTGGTGAGGATGTGTGTTTGTGATGTCTTAGCTGGCCCGTATGCAGCTTTTTCAGTAGGTGGGTTCGATTTTCCTACAAGTGGATCATTTTACCCACCGACTTTGACCGGCAAGTTCCGAAGACACATGCATCATTTCTTTTGCACAGGACGACCCATTTCGGTGGAAGCAAGCAGCCTGTTAATTACAGGCGTGGGGGAACAGAAAAAATATTTGGGGGGGGGCTAAGTTCCAGGGCGACTATCTAAGCAGAGCGCCACCATCAGTTTGTGCGGAGCGTACAAGAAAATTTTTGGCTTTACAAACCCTCCAGATGGCCAAAAATGGCACTTCCCGAGTGTTTTAAGCTGCATGTACCCAGCCTTGAAATATGGATCGCATGTCCGCAATTTCTCAATTAATGAAAAAGAAATCAATCTATGAAAAATGGTAATACATGTTTTTAAGCGGAGCGCCACCATCGTTTGGCACGGAGCGGACAAGAAAATATTTGGCTTTACAAACCCCTCCAGATGTCCGGAAACTGCACTTCCTGAGTGTTTTAAGCTGCATGTACCCAGCCTTGAAATATGGATCTCATGTCCGTAATTTCTCAATTAATGAAAAAGAAATAAATCTGTGAAAATGGTAATACATGTTTTTAAGGGGATTGCCACCATCAGTTGGCGCGGAGCAGGCAAGAAAATTTTTGGCTTTACAAACCCCTCAGATGGCCTTAAATGGCACTTCCTGAGTGTTATAAGCTACAGGTACCCAGCCTTGAAACATGGATCTCATATCTGCACTTGGCAGATATTGGGGGGGGGGGGCTGAACATACCTTTAGCCCCCTCACTTTTTCATTGGGGGGCTTAGCCCCTGAAGCCCCCTCCTCCTGGTTCTGCCGCCACTGGTTAATTATGGTTGTGCTTATGAAGATAGTCAAACTTTGACAGAAAGTTTTTCAAGGGCTTTTGAACGCCATGTGGGACATAATAAAACACCAAACATCTCATCACATACTACTAAAGTGCTATCCGAAGCGGAAGAGGTTCGTCCGAACCCCCTGAACCTCCCCTGCATAACGGGCCTGCTTAGCTTTTAAACAGGGTATCTCACAGTAGCAATGACAGGTATTTTTCATACCTGGTTTATGGATTTATCATATCAAGAGGAAGGTTTCTGTAGTTTTTGATGTAGGTCCAAAGGTAATTTGAGATTACCAGGGGTAAAACCCTGAAAAACTAAACAATATTTGACAATAGGAATGATGACCACTTTTCATATTCAGTTTATGAACAAATCATAAGGAGAGAAAGAAACTTATCATTTTTAGTGGAGGTCAGGTCATTAAAGGTCAGCAGAGGTCAAAATCTGAAATTTTGTGAACATAATATCTCAAGATAAGAAGCATGGATACTTTTCATTCTTTGTATGTAGATACATTATTGTCAGAAGATGGAACAAATTATTTTTGGTGAGAATCAAAGGTTATCTGAGGTCACTGGAGGTGGAACTGTAAAAACCTCAGGAATTGCTTCCAACTGCAATATCTATAGATTGGAAGGACAAATATTATTCATAATTGGTCTAAAGATTCTTCATATTAAGAAAAAGAAGTCTTTTTTTAAAAGAGCTCAAAGGTCATTTTGAGGTCACTAGAGGTCAAAACTGAAAACTTTGTAGGTACAGTATCTCTAGGTAGGAGCCAGGGATACTTTTGATATGTTCACAGTTTTTGTTGAGGTCAAAGGTTATGTGAGATCATCAGAGGGTTTGGTGGTGGAAACTGTGAACTGCCTGTTGGTAATAGGCTATTGTGCAGTAATATGAGATGTTTCTTTTGTGCAACTCATGTTACCTGCCTTTGTTTCCTTTTAAAATTTTTTTTTTTTTTTTAATTTAAGACTTAAGGTGCCCTTCCATGAAACACTTTCACAACAGTCACCTTTACATTGCTTCAACAAAAGAATAAAAATATGGTCATTATGGACAACCTTTTTATACTTAAAAATGAGTATGTATAGTTGAATAAGTAAAATTTTGTAGTAAGCATAATGTTTTCATAAGTGGTCGCAGGTCTAACCAAAAGGTTCTTATTATTGTTGACAGGGCAAGTTTTACTTGCAGTTTTGTGGTAAAAATTGTTATTTTTTTAAGATAGCAACAACTTCCCAGAGGAATGTGCCATTAATATCTTTTTTAGCATTAGAAATAAAAAATGTGATAGATTCTTACCTGACAGTAAGTTTCTTCAGCTGTATCAAATATTTCGGAAAGCCGTGAATTGTTCTAGAAAAATTTGAAGTTAAGCAATTTTCTGCATCATCATTTGTTCATGCCAGGCCACCTCAGAAGAAACCTCGTGTAGAGAGGGGTCACTACAATTCTTTCAGGGAGGATCCGTTTGTCTACTTTGAAGGAGATGAAGACATATTGCCAGACATCAAGTAAGTTGTAATTTTTAACTTAGAAAACATTAATCGTCCAGAAAAAGGTGCATGAGAATAGAATAGAAGAATTAACAAGTATCTTTTGTTGTGGATGACTTTGGGTTGATGTCACACATAAGAGATCTCAAGATGAAGGATGTTTCAAAGCATTTCATCATTTATGAAGTGAGCATTCTAGTTAGATGAACTTCTATAGAAAGCTTGAACCCTTACTGGGAAAAAGTATGGAAATAATGCATTTGTATTAGTAGACAGGTCATACCAGAAAGGTTTTAGATCAAAGGTCATCTAAGTTCAGATGAAATACAGGAATCTTTTGAAAATCATTTTAAAAATGTTCAACATAATTGTTGTTCCACTGATATGAATAGGCCTCCAGCAAAATTTCTGGACAATTCTTTGTATGGACAATCAGAGTCTTAGATTTCTTTGAAATCAATGTTTTGAAGCCACTTTAAATATTTAGTTGCACACAGCAATCAATTTTTGAAAAGTGGTTAATGTAAGGGTAACCTCACACTAGATGTGGATCTGCTCTTGAGCTCAATGTGATATCCTGTGCTCAAGATCATCTGTGGGGTAATCATGTGGTGAGCATTCTTTGAGAAAATTAAAGATAACTGTAGATGTGCCAGGATTATTTTATGATATGATACAGTATGATAGAAGTGTTATCTGCTAAGATAAGATAACATTTTGGTTAGTAGTAAATATACCCTGTCTGGCTCAGTGTTTCTTTGTATATTAAAATTTTCCTTAAAAGCTGTTGCATCATTAGTGCTCATGTTTGACTCTGGGGGTTGGAGTCTCATCCTGGCCTCTCTTTGCCTCCTGTCTTGCCAGGCTATGGGTAAAGATGCACAACAATTTCATTGACTGAATACTCAAGCACTGATATTTAATTTGCACCAACAGGGAATTCTACAAATTGGATGATGCATTTCCTGTTACACAACTCTTGACAAGGAGTATTGGAGGCAAGAAAAGAAATCTGTACTTTACAAATGAGAAAGTGAAAAGTGTTATTCAGTCCAACCAAGATAAACTTAAGGTAACTCCTCAAAGAAAATAAAAAGTTAACTAGAATTGTGGCATCTTTAGAACAAATCATGTAAATATTCTTATTTATTCATAAATACACTTTTATGGAATGTGCTGAAGGATATGTACAGTCATCTTTGGCCTAATAATAAATGTGGTGCTGTCTTTGATAGATGACTTGTATAAGATAAGGCACAAAAGTACCAATAGCAACAGGTAATGTCTGATTAAGACATACTGGCATTGAATGATTAAGTTACCAAAGAAGATAAAAACGTTTCTAAAACTCTGATATCTCAAAATAATTATGTGACCCAGGGAACAATTTAGTGTTCAAAATTTGCATAGCAATTTTGAGGTTTCTGGGCTTCTCTATCACAAAATCATTAAAAACCCTAATGTTGAATGTACAAAATCTGCTACACAATTTTGCATTTGTGTAGCAGTTTGTCCATCTTGTGTAGCAAAATGTGATGTGATACCGGATAAATTATTTCCTGATTACGTCCATCTTCCCTTCTTTTCATGTCAGCATTTTATGACATGTTCTTACACTACCTTAAGTAATGAAATATTTGTGACATTATTAATGTGCACATGGTGTGAGTTGTTGACCCAGGTTCCTTGTACACAGTTCAACAAATGTATCAACTTACAACACTGTTGTTGCACTGGTAACATATGAGTGAGACACAGAAATTGAACATGAAAAATCAATTCAACTGTTTAGTTTGATTGTAGAGAGAAAATCAGCCATTGCTCTATGTCAAGCAGCTTTCACAATCAACTTTTTTATTTTCTACATTTTTTTAAAAGTTCTAACAATTGTTGAATTATGCAGGTGGAACGAAGGCTTGTGATTTTTGTTTATAATTGTGTTATTTTACATTGATGTGTTTTATTTGTTAAACACAGGTCATCAACTCGGGGGTCAAAATGATGAGCAGAAGTGACGCTGAGGGTGTCAATTGTTCCTTTCGTCTCTCACAAGAGGTAATAGATCTGCTGTCATTTGGAGTGTGATGTCAAGTTTTAATGATGTGGCTCAATGAATTGACTTGAATCTTGTTCTGATGATTTATTGACCTTTTATGGGGGGAGGGGACCTTCGGGGGTAGGGGAGGATTGGGTGGGTGGTGGCGATTGTTTCAAACTGATGATGCAATGTAACCATCTCAGCTTTTGTCATGGGTTGATTATGATTTTGAAAACTAATCAGAAGTTAACTGTAAGTACACCTCACTCTTTTATGTTGTATGGTTTGTGCTCTAATGATATGTGATTACTTGCGATTGTCTAGACCTGAGGAGGAAATAGCATTGTATGAAAATATAGCAAATTATTGCAAAATAAATTTGCACACTTGGAACCAGCTTAAAGTGTGCCTAAAGTCTAAAATTACAAAAATATATAATACAACACTTCAAGAAAGCATGCAAATCATGGTACAACTCCCGTTGTCTTCACAGGACATTCCTGAGCTGAGGTAGAAAATATTGAACCTTATTCACTCAATTTTGAATGGTAGATTGCACAATAATTTATGATGTCTTTCTTATACAACTCATTTTACTGTCTTTGTTTTTCTTTATTTTTTCAAAAGCCACTGCACCTCATGTCGAAATGTGAACACTGTCTTATTCTTATAGGATGACTTGTCTATACAAGCTCCCTTTGTACAACATGCTCTGCAAGGAAATGGTAAATGTTCCTAGGTCACATAAAAATCTTAATGTCAAAAGCAGGTCATGTGAGTTGTACAAGAAGGACATCACAAATTATTGTGCAATTGGCTATTTCAAATTAAGTGGATAAATTTCAACATTTTATATCTTATCATCAGAGTCAGCTATGAAAATGGGAGTTGGATAAATGAAATTCATTTTCCAACCTCTAAAATATATATACTTGAAGTTCTAGACTTATGATCCACTTTAAGTGTATGTCACATGTAATTTTTATTAAAGTGTTAAGTTTGTTTGTTGCTTTGCAGGGCATAGACTGTTTATTTCCATACATGGCAAACAGAAGAGTCTTAGTTGACAAATCTGATATCATCAAGCTACTGTCAACTGAGTGTCCTTTTGACTGCACTTTTTCAGAGAAAATGCAAAATCAAATTCACAAAATTGGTGAGATGGTTTGGCATTTATATTTCTATTTCAATGAAGAAAGTTTAATATATAAGACTGAATATCAAGAGTATGTGGTATTGGAACAAATCTCTCTTATTTGCTGAAAGCATGCTGCAGTATACAAAGACAGTCATCTTTAGTTAATCTAATTATCCTGTTTAAGTCAATCTTATTATCCTGTTTAAGTCAGTCTATCCTGTTAAACAGATGGTGCTCCCTTTCATAGCAAGCTATTGTTCTAAGTGTAAAAGCCCTCCTGTAAAAAGCAAGAGCAATACTCAGTTCTGACCATATTAATGTCTGTACTCACTAACTCATGTTTCATGGCAGAACTTTCGTCCTTATTTGTGCCCTCAGCTTCATACAACACATCCGCAGACTATATGTGATGGGGTCTCTCATATTTACTACAGAGTTGTAATGAAGTCATGACTCAAGTCACAATTTGCAAAATTGCCTGACTTGAAAAATTCTGGCCGATTTTCCCCCATTGAAATAGCACAGTGACTCGAGTCGATTAAATGAGTGTAGTGGACTTGCTACAAAAAAGACTGACTTGGTTACAACTCTGATTTACTATAGATGAATACATACCTGAACCAGTGTTTACATGAGAAAATAAAAAGATGTGGATCTTCCCTGTCCAAGAATTTTTCAGTTACTTTTCAAAGTTTAGAAGCATTTTTTTTATTTAGTTTTATTGTTACTCATGTTTATGTTGTCATAAAAGTTGGAATTGCAAAGTTAAGTGGAAATCCCACATGTAAAAATGTTTTCTTTGTGTGATTTCAGCAGATTATGCACAAAGTAACCAAAAGCAGGAAACAAAAGTTTGTTTTTCTTCATAATGTACATAGACCTTGTTTTCTGGTTTTCAAGGCATGGACTATTTAGCATCATGTTAATACCTCTTTCATTTGGTAAACGCATGGAGTCCTCTGCAACATCTAACAGAAGCTTTGTCCTTATTTTAATTTTTATTTCCTGGGGAGCACTCTACTAGATAAGCCCTTGGATTTCCTAGAATGTTTCCCTTCACAATTTCGTGAAGAACTTATATGTTCATGTAATGAATAATGTACATATTTTCTCCTTACTGTACTTCTTGAGATTATGATAAAGCAAGTAAGTGAAATGAATGAATTTTGTATTATTCTATGACCTTTGACCTCTTTCTCTACTAATATGATAAATAATTCCACTTCTTTCTTTCTTTTTTAGGACGAGGCAGCCTGGTATTTGTCTGTGATTCAGAGATAGAGTAAGTAAAAGATATGATTATTTTTGTGATTACTCTGCAGTAAATCCAGGTGGCTAGTTTCCTTCAAAAATAAGTTACTTGTGACTTTTTCCTTTAATTGCTACATACATTGTACTTGTTGGTAGCACTGTATGGTATTTATCTTTTCACAATTATTGCTTCACATGTAGCAACAAGCCTAAAGAGTTTTCTGTCACAGACAAGGTTTAGATAAGTGTAGTTTTTGGCATAGTAAAATGTGCTTCACAGGAATGACTCTGTACAGCAACTTTACATTTTTTGTCTCCATGTTAAGTTATTTCATTCTTTTGCAATTTTCTGTGTAGATTAGCAAGCATAATGCATAGTATTTTTATGTTATACATTTTGAAAACTGCATAGCATCTGTAAGAAAGTGTGTCTCATTTTGCGATTCGATAGTGGCTATTTGGAACGTTGGTCACAGATATTCTTTGTTCTTCATTATCTCATCATTTATCTTACAATTTGGCTTAAAAGTTGAATTAGGATTAGTATTAGTATATGGATTTGTATTGGGTACGATTCAGGTTGGGTTAGGATTATGGTTCAAGTTTAGGGAGTATATCCAATCTGGTTAGTCTTTGATCTAGTGAATCTTTGATCTAGTGAACACTGCCCTTGGTTCATACATTCTGATTCTTATCCTATGATACCATATATTTGGAGTTTTCATTTTCGATTCCTTGCGGAAGGCAAAAGGAATCTATGGGATGGTGATGTAGTGTGTGTATGTGTGTATGTGTATGTGACGGCTTCACTTGTAAACACAATATCTCAAGAATGGTAACTCCGAGGGATCTCATACTTGGCATGTGGGTTGGCCATATTGATTAGATGATCCCTATTGTTTTGGGTGGAGGTTAAAGGTCATGTGGGGTCACGGAAGTAAAAACGTCAAAACTTTGTAAACACGGTATCTCAAGAAGTGTAACTCTGAGGAATGTCATACTTAGCATGTGAATTGCCCATATTGAGTAGATGATCCCTATTGTTTTTGGTGGAGGTCAAAGGTCATTTGGGGTCACCAGAGGTCAAACGGTCAAAACCTTGTAAACACGATATCGCCCGAGGGATAAATTTGAGGGATGTCATACGTAGCATGTGGATTGTCCATATTGAGTAGATGATCCATATTATTTCTGGTGTAGGTCAAAGGTCATTTGGGGTCACCAGAGGTCAAACGGTCAAAAACTTGTAAACACGATATCTCAAGAAGGGTAATTGTGAGGGATCTCATCCGTAGCATGTGGATTGCCCATATTGGTTGGATGAACACTGATGTTTTTGGTGGAGGCCAAAGGTCATTTGGGGTCACCAGTGGTCAAACGTTCAAAACCTTGTAAACTCTATATCTCAGAAAGGGTAAGTGTGAGGGATCTCATCCGTAGCATGTGGAATGCCCATATTGAGTAGATAATCCCTATTGTTTTTGGTGGAGGACAAAGGTCATTTGGGGTCGCCAGAGGTCAAATGATCAAAACCTTGTACACTCTATATCTCAAGAAGGGTAAGTGTGAGGGATCTCATACTTACAGTATCTCCAGCAGAATAAATGTGAGGGATGTCATACTTAGCAAGTGGATTGCCCATATTGAGTAGATGATCCCTATTGTTTTTGGTGTAGGTCATTTGGGGTCACCAGGGGTCAAACGTTTAAAACCTTGTAAACACTCTATCTCATGAAGGGTAAGTGTGAGGGATCTCATACCTAGCATGTGGATTGCCCATATTGAGTAGATGATCTCTATTGTTTTTGGTGGAGGTCAAAGGTCATTTGGGCATGCCACTTTCAACCCTGATACTAAATCCTCCAAAGATTTCCTCCTCTTGGCAGATTTCTGAAGCTAAGAATTCTGTTTGCAAACAAAAAGTTATCTCTCCTATCTATTATTA
>WURT03070965.1:0-13441 GCA_009936505.3 Holothuria glaberrima
AAGTATGGAACAGCCTTTCAAGTCAAATTAATGTTACTTGTAAACCTTCAGTAAAATCTGTCAGAAGTGTCTTATGGTGTTACATGATAAACCTATAGGCCTACTAAGTATCCTCTTGTAACATCCTAGTTACGGGGGGGGGTTTGAGGCGATTGGGGAGGGAGGAGGTAGGTGGGACTATTTTACTGTAATTTAGTTAGGCATAAGCGTGCTTTTTGTAACTTTTGTAATATACTTATCGCATTTATTTCGGTTTTGTGCTTTCCGGGGAGTGTGTTCTAGCCAAGCCCTCAAGGATTTTTTAACACACTTCCCTTTTCACATTTTTTTGCTTATATGATGCAATGTTGATCTTTTTCACATGTATAACTTATTGTTGTGAAAAGAAAAAATAAATGAAATGAAATGAAAATGAAAAACCTTACAAAATTTTGCGCAATTTTTTTGAGGAGGGGCTAGGGAAAAACTGGGGACTAAAGCCGCCTAGCCTCCTGTTGAACCGCGCCTGCTCTCTGCATATTTAAATGCAGTAACACGATAATAAACCTAGCTCACAGCATTGCTCAGGCTTGAATTAAGCTCTCCTTTTGGACCCGGCCTTTATAAACTCCCTCCCAGACCACGTGCGCCGTGTCAGACAGAAGCAGATTGTAATGCGCCATAGTATGCCTCCAAGTTTTCATTACGGCTTACTACGTACTGTCACGTTTTGTTACGTTCACCCCGTTTTTCTACGGGCTACTAGGTTTCTCATCCCCACCGTGATTGCCATGGCAAATTTGGCAGTTTAAAAATCTGCATCCACGTTAATCATGGCCTATCACATTTGCCAATACCATTCCCCTGTGTTGTCTCCTGTCCATCACGTTTTGACCACAGTGGCCTGAAACATGATTGCCGAGGCCACCGGAAACATAGTGTAAATGCAGCTTACTAATTTACCAACCAAGATTTCACAAAGGTTTTTGCACATATTCTCAATCACAAACGGGTAAGTGGCCACTGTCACACCATCACAGTGAAACTGTTACAGGAAGCATTCTTGGTCCATCTTTCACTGTCAGATTCATATCTTGAAAATTGCAAATAACTCACTGGCTGCAAATGAGGTTCCTATGATATGATCTGGAGTATCCTAAACTCACAGTCTTACGTGTACATGCACTAGAGTACTACAGAAAATTAAGGTACACTGTTGACAAGTTTAATATTCCATTTTTTTTTTTAATTCACTGTATTCCACATATCTTAATATACACATCTTAAGAACCCAAAATGCCTGTGCCATGGTATAATCAACTCCTCACTATTACTTTAATATGTACTACAAGTGGAAATATGCACTTAGTTTTACCAACTTACTTATGAAATATGCTATAAACTGAAATCACACAAGACAAATATTTTATGTTCCACAATTTTGAGATCCTTGATTTTTTGACCACTATTATGACATGTCATATCAATGTAGAATACTGCCAAAACGGCAACTGTACAAGAATAAGTCATTTCTTGCATATTACATTTGCACAAAAACCAGTTCTGCAATTTTACCACATCACCCCCTTACAAAAGAATGACTAACTCCAACCCTGGGATTTAGGGGTACTACTAGTGTTTAATTTATTCCTTTCAAACAGGAGTGGTACACAAGTATGTAATGTACACTTATGTCAACATTGCAACATCACTGTCACATCTAAATTTCTCTTCTTTTAGGTACTGTAAGATCAAAACCAGGAGATAACCTATTGTAGATGGGATTGTTCAATAGTAGTTTTATATGAGGTACAATAGGTAGGAGCCTACAAGATTATCATTTAATTTTTACATTGTGATAAATGCATGAAATCAAAAGTGCTTTGTTAAAAAGTATACAACATGGAAACTGAGGTGACAACAAAATCGGCAATTTAGAGGCTGCAATACTTTTATGCAGCAAACTTAAGAAACATTTTCCACCAATAAATAACCAGAATGCAAAAATGCTTTATATAATAAGGTTTGGATGGTGTCACTCCAATGGACATTTTACCATACTGTAACTGACTCCTAAAATGTACATGTCATGGATCCACTATATATTGATCAATGTGATGTATCAACATACAGTACCAAATAACTTGTACAGTAGATCTACGATTCCTACTTTGAGATATCTTGTAATCTTGGATCTACCTTGCCATATGGGGCTCCTATATACCAAGTATGAGTACAGTCAGTTTCCCTTCTTGAGATATCATGTTTAACAAGATTTTCAGACATTGACCTCTAGTGATCCACAAACAATATTAGGGTTCTTCCTCTCAATATGGGACATCTATGTACAAAATATGAGTACTGTCAGAACTTCCCTACTTGAGATATCTTGTTTTAAACAAGATTTTCAGTTTGACCTCTTGTGACTTCAGATGACCTTTGACTGTCACTATTAAATACAGCAGGGTTTTTCCTTTCAATATGAGGAACCTATGCCAACTATGTGAACTGTCAGTGTTTCCTTTTTTGAGATACTGTGTTAATAAGCAAAGTGTCAAAAATTTGCACATACACATGCACATGCACATATGTCCACATACATACATACAGACACATCATCATGAATGCATACAGTAGGTCTCTCTTATCATTGGGAAAAAAAAAAAAATCATGAAGCATGTAAAACATTATACTCACTTATCTGCTTCATCCTTGATGTACGTACCATGATTTTTGATACTGTATACACCTTTCAATTTTGTTTTGCTTGTTTTTGTTCTGAGTGTGTGTGTCTGTGTGTGTACTGTGTTTGGATTTTCCCCAGGCTGTCTTTTCTGGGCAAATTTAATTTTCCTCGAACGGATACATGCAGTCAATTTACACAGTGTCTACTGAAATTTTACAAAGAATTATATGTCATATGTCACATGTATGCCAATTTATGTTTCATAATGCCAAAATCATTTATACGTACAGAGTACTGATTAGGAGCAATAATGGGATTACAACTCAAGGTTACAACTGGGAATAACAAATCAGTAATGTTCAATGAACAATACTTTTTAACTACACATAATTGAAACTATTCAAAATTTTAACAAGGTACAGTTTCCACTCCATCTTTCACAATGAAACGTAAAAAAGGTGAATGACCAGGGCACACACAAAAAAGTATTAACTGCATGTTTTGAATTGCTAAATAAGAGGAGTGTAGTATTGATAAAAGGTGCTCTAAATTAGCTAGTGGCATGTTTGCATGTCACTTGAGTGTCCATGATATGGTTAAGTTGCATAATTCATTGCCATTTAGAATGCAGAGAGACTTGTAAATTTCACAAATTAAGAGGCTGATGAGCACAATGTCTCCATCTCAATAGAAGACATTGCCATCAAGTCATCAATGTAAAACTCTTTCACTGCTGTACTCTCTACCCATATAATTTCTCAACAGCTTACAGTTACCTTAAATACGATACCTGGGTTTCTGCATAGAAGGTGAAGGAGGAACTGATCATCCTTACTCCTTCCAATCTAAGATGAAGGTATTAAACACTATAATATACCAGGACTTTTCACATGCAGATTTTCAGAAGGTGTATGGGATATCCCTCCAATTGTCACTGTACAAAAACTCTTTGGCCTACAACAACAGCATTCTGGATTCCTCTGACTCTACAAAAAGTTATCAGCAGACTGTACGGTCAAGTGATTAGAGTATCCGACTTGCAGTTGGACATTACGTGATATCGCCCTTACTCAAATCGCCTACCACTGAACAGTGCAAAACCTGACCTCGGGCCGACAGATCGGGATTTTACTCGATGTTCGCACCTACTGATTATAGCCACTGGGACACTTAATACCAGGTTTTCTAATATTTTCATTGATTTTTTAAAATTTTAGGCTATAATCTGTAGGTGCGAACATCAAGTAAAATTCTGACTTTTCAACCAGAGGTCAGGTTTTGCACTGTACAGTGGTAGGCGTTTTGGGTAAGGGCAGTTTCACATAATGGATGGTCTGGGGTTCGACTCCTGGCAGGGTCATACCAAAGACTTTAAAAATGGAACCTTGTGCTTGGTGCTCAGCATAAGCAATGAGTAGGGAAAACAAGCCAGTGAGCCACAACTGGAAAAAAGGCCATGGCCTGCCCGACTTAAACCAATTGATTAGAAAATGAGCCGTAAAACCTCATCTAACTACCTAACAACTCTACAAAATTTTGTCAATCAATGTTCTCTTTTATAATATTCTCTTGCTACAACACCCATTTTTAGTTTCTAGCAGAAACCCTGCTTACAGTAGTTCGAACTATAAACAACTGTTCAAACAGTTTAAACTATTAAATAGTATTTCAAACAGTACAAGATCTGGAAATCTGACAGGGAAAGAGAAACATGCTTGGAGAACAACACACAATATTACAGTTGGATAAACCAATAGCACCCTCCCCCCCCCCCATAAACCTTGAAGGGCACATATTTTACAACACGAAGCAACCACAATGTGGAAGGTGTCAGATGGTTTGAAAAACAAACCATACTTGCATCAGGCAGCTAACCAACTCAACAACTTAGATCAGGGGTGGGGAACCTCCGGCCCTCGAGACCAGTTTACCCAGCTCACAAGGAAATTCATACATGGAAATACAAAATCACAAGTAAATGATAATAACCTTTTAACGTACAGCACCTACTGCTTATACTGCTAATATCACTTTCCAGATATTTCACGTAAAACTGCTGCAAACACTACCAGTATATTAACAGGGAGTTTCCACTGTAATGGCACTCCCTGATACCTGGGAGTATGATACTCAGCACTAGTGCTCACCATAATGTGCCCATCATTTCGTGAGACATAATATCAGGTGCAAAATCCCTGTACGTCTACTGGTAACCTGTAAACGGAAGCTTTGTGAGGGAAGCTATATAGCACTGGCGTGCACACATGCACCATCACATGTATAGGTTGCACTTTACTTTTTTCGGAAGGTAGATTCTGGAAGGGTGAGCTTTGTACGGCTATCCCTCCCAAGAGTAAACTAAACGTTATGAAGTGGATAAGTTTACGATGCACATTTAACAAAAAGTAAAAGTTGGTTTCAAAATATGTGTTTTTTCAGTGAAATGTGCTCATTCATTATTACTTTGTTTATATACATTTATAAAGAATAAGACAAAATAATGTGATACTGCACTTCTGGTCTGTGAAGCCTTGCACATTAATGTCATTTAAAGCATGGGAGTACTACACAGAGGTAGTACTTTCATGTTTAAAGACAGTGGATGAAGATTCTATTGCCTACAAAAATGCATTTAGCTCCAGAGCCTCTGTGGGCTTCGCCCTAGTTCCTTGCCTAGGCTTGAACCTTATGAGGGAAGCTTGTTGCCCCCGGCTGTCTACTGACTAGTAGATTATGTCTATGTATCAAAAGGACCCATCAGAGGAAAAAGTTCCCTACCCCTGACTTACAGTAGATCATCAAATTTAGTTTCTTTCTATTTGCAAGGTCAGCTTTGATAGGAAAACTAAAGGTACAGTAGCTCTTGTAACACTCACCTTTCTCAGACCCTGCCGAAGAACTAACCCTGCAAATACCAGATACTAAACTTTATTACATTATTTCAAATACAACCACTTTTATCTATTTCTTCATAGCACCAGTGTAACAGGGTTTTTTCCCCTGAAAATGTCCCTCCCGGAGAGAATTTTTCCTAGGATAAATTTCCCCCACCCTGAAAAATTACCCCCCCCCCCCGATAGAAGGAAAAGATCAAAGTCAGTTCAACACTTGCAAGACTGTAGATGACAATGAACTACAACACAATCCCATATTTTATCTCATTGTTTTATGACGTGATGAATCAGAAGTATGTGGCAATCAAATTGCATTCGTGTACAAACACATTTCTACTCGCCAGCAAACAGTTTCTAGGACAATGCACCATATTCGAACTGTATTTGAAACCGAACTTGAACTTGAACGGTATTTGAAACCGTATTTGAACTTTACATTTTTATCTGGTTGACACTATATAACACATTCATGTTGGTGTGTAGTTAAATCTGATCTAACTAGCTAACTACCAACCATACTGATCGTATTTGTAAATCTGCTTCTAGACTGGTAAGATTTGTATCTCGTTGTACCAATGGGATGCCTCATGATTCTTTCTTACTTTTATATAGGACTCTTGTTTTACCTGTTTTGTTGTATTGCGGTTCAATTTGGCACCCTTCTAATGTTTGTCATTTAAATCGTATGGAAGCTGTTCAAAGGAGGGCCACCAGAATTCTTTATCGAAGAAAATTTCCGAATGATTTAGTTTCTTACGAAGACAGACTAAAGCATTTTAACATTATCAGTATCAAGCACAACCTTGCTTTACAGAGACTAGTTCTTGGTCAAAAAGTTGTTCATGGCCTTTGTCCAGCTGAATTTAATCAGTTCATAAGACCTAGCAAGCATGCTACAGGAAGACTACTTCACTGGACTGCAAGAACTCAGACCTTCTTTAATTCTCCCTTTGTTCACTTTACAAGACTTTGGAATGATCTTCCTTTCGATTTGCAGGAAATCCCTTCTGTGAAGAGCTTTCATAAAAGACTATCTGAACATTATTTATCTACTTATTAAGTTTTCCTAAGCTAGGGTAAGGGGTGCACTCACTTCACTGTGTGTGTTTCAGATCTCTGGTCTATACCCACTTACCTGGTACCTTCACTATTGTTTGTACCAAATATGTCAAAATAATAATGATGACGACTACAAAACAACGACGACGACGACGATAATAATAATAATAATAATAAATAATAATAATAACTTTTAGGATTCCTGCACACAGGCTGGTTGAAAGAATTATTAGTTCTGAAGGAAAGACTTGGCAATTAGATGTGCAACAATTATTGTAAATTACTAATGCTCAAACAGCCAATTTCTCTGAACAGAAGTAAGTACAGGCATAATTATGTTTAATGATGTGTGAATAGCAATTCAATGGTCATCCATTGCATAATCTGCAGTGCCTTCTTGGACTGAGTCAAATAATTCTCTTGAGCCTGACAGCAATTTAGGGATTTTATTTAATCCTGTTAAAATGGGGAGATATGCAAGTCCTTCCTGTGAGTCCTTCCACGGTTACCACACCTGACACTAAGTACCAAATACCAAGAACAACACAACCCAGTACCTGAATAACTCTTCTCTACAGTCCCTAGTAATAAGCAACCCTCCCCTGCCATTCCCCATGAATTTCCCCTCAAAATGACATTACAAGACCAATACCATTGCAGGCCCCTGCTCATTTTTAAAGTGTCTCTGTGGTGCATCACATATTCCCCAATCCCCACATCAGGATCGCTATGGAATTCCTTGAAGCCATCCTTCAATATTATAACAGTATGACCCCTCTTCCAGTCAGAATTCTCTCCACAGTCTTGGCAACACCCCCACTCCACTCCCCTCCCCTCAGGACTTTTTGTAGAATTTTCATGTGAAACAATGATCTAGCCTATTACTGTGCCAGCACAATCAAAGTTAACCAAACTTCTCTGCTCAAATCACTAACAACCAACCTATGTTGCAATTCAAAATCATTTACCACAGCAATCACTTTGTCACCACTCCTCTAAATCAGGGACATTTGATTGACATACCTGACAAGAGTCTACCCTGTCAATCCATTGCTTCTCATGACACTACAATTCAAAATCGATTTAATCCAATAGCCCACTTTGCCAGCAGGCTCCATTGTTATAGATCTGACAGTAGTTTATATTGTTGATCCATTGCTATTGTCTCCACTCCCTTTGTAGTGACCAATCCATTAACAGACTCCAAACATGGAAGTTGTTCCAGATCAAGTACAAGGTACCCACAGTATGCCAAGACAAGCTATAAACTCCACATGAAAATGTTTACGATATGATAAAAAAATATATGACATACACAGTAGGCATGTGGAAGTGGGGGAGGGGATTTTTTCAGGGTGGGAGAATATTTCCAAGGAAACATACCCACCCAGGGGAGGAAAATTTCTTAGGAAATCTTCACTGCGAGTGAATTTTGCCTGAGAAATATTCCCCCCGGGGGGAGTATTTTCAGGGGGGAAAAAAAATCCTGTCACACCTGTAATGATTTTTTTCAGTGTAAAATAGGAGTGTGTTATTAGGACTAGCATTTATCATGTTGTATCACCTTGCACACATTTCCAATGAATCCACAAAATCGAGCAACAAGTTGAGACAATTACCATCACTGCAAAGTTCTACTTGTAATTAACTGGATCACTTGCATCATTTGAAGTAAATTAGTGGACTGGCATGAATTTGAGAAAAGGTGAGAACTTTACACATATCACCATTTATATAACATGTTGCACCTGTGCTAAATCAGTGAGCTGATTGAGCTAAAATGCCCGCAGTACAGTACCTGTTTTCTTGTGTTCTCATGTAACATACCTGTTGTCATACGGCATAGTTATGCCTGCAGTCATTTTGCATTTTTATGAGAAAATGCAGTCCCCCCAATTTGAAGTAGTGTACCCCAAGTACACTAGTTCAGAAATGGCTCCTATCAATCATGTGACAATATTTTTGTTACTTTTTTCCTAAATTTATGCAGAATAACTCATTAGTTTACTCTCAATATTCAATGATTTTACACAGGAACATTATGAAAATACTTGTGAGAGAAATAAGAGGAGATCTGTAAGATTTAGCAAATTTTTTAACAAACTTGGGGGGACTGCCTTCTCCCTTTAAAGTATGTTATTTGGTAAATTATATTACTGAAAAGCTTACTTTCCATCACACCAAAAGTCGTTCAACTGCTGCATAAATTTTCTACAGAATGCCAAAATTCACTTTTTCACATCCAAGTGTCACATTTACCATCCCTCTTCCAGTTATTCAAAAATCATGTCACGTCTATGATGTGCTTGACTTGTGTTAATTTGCCTGTTACATGTACAGTATAAGTCTGACTAATCCAGGTCATTGACAGCGCATTCAACATAGCTTTGCTGAGCTGTTATCAAATGTCACATCTCCTGTATTGCAACACATCTGAAAAATACTGAATGACTACCTATAGTAGGGCAAATTTTCTCCCTATAAATTCTTTTGTATTCTTCACAAAATGCAACCAAGTAACACATTTGTCTACTTTTAAACTCCTCACAGTGCAGTGATTTGCTTATAAATGAACAAAATCATATTTAGACAAATGTACCACAATTATTAGTAATGTATTCATTGAGATAAATACTTTTTCTATAAAACTAAAAGCTTGTACACATGTAGGTGAGGCTTTCCATAAATCCAAGAAATGTTCATGATAAATACCATTATTTCATGGAATCAAAATTCCCTAAGCTTTTCATATTATTTGACACATGTACTATATGCCAATTTTTCATTCTAAGCTTCCCTGAGAATCATAAAAAGTCATTTTCCCTGATTTCTCTGAGAAGCTGGGAACTATGTTATTTTAATCTTACAGCTCTGTACATTGGCACAGTAAGTTCTTTCAAAGGGCCAAGATCCTGCAGTGAAGTGCATCATGACTAGTACACTTCAACACAATCACATGCCTAGTAACCTTTTCAGCTTGTCCCCGAAGAAAGCTAGATCAATGCATCTTACAATACATAATTTTCACAACTGCTACAATACATCATGTTATGCAATATATGACTTAATGTCACCACTGTAAAGCACAATTTGATGCAATTTCTACAGTACCTAAAGATGAAACAAAAAACTAGTCTAACTTTTGAAGGTTAACCTTATAGAGAAGATCATCTTAAAACATGCAGAAAATAAAAACTACAGGGAAAATGCAGTATAGACTCATAAAAAAAAATTTTAAGTAAAATTTTTAAGTACACCTTGTGGTTGGCATCCATAATGTCTTTGACAGTAGTATAACATGCTAGCTGGTTTAAAATGAAAATCAGGTAACTCCTTAGGCGATGGGTTGACACAGAATGAAAAATGAGGCACAGACACTGTATGCAGTATGTGTTTAATACCTTCCTGTCTATTCGAAGTCTCAAGCTGCTCTGCCCCATGTATAAAATACTTTACGAGAGATGTGTCCTTAAACAGGTGTAACACAAAGCTTAACATAGTGTAAGGGATTTGTATATTCAAATAATTATAAAAAGTTAGAGCTGCCACATTCTGATGAAAATTTCAGGGACAGCCGTTTTTAATTGCTACATTCTTCCCCCCTATGGAAAATAAATTGTCCTCAATATAGGATTTTAATTGTTACATACTATATGTTAAAATATACAACATGATTTGGAAACTTTTTTACAAACTGACTAAAATATTTACACTGAGAAAATAGTCCTGAAATTCAGTGAGGCCAATTAAAAATGCACGTATCAACTAATATAATTAACGATGGAGTTACGTTAAATGTTCAAATTTATGTCAAAATATTAAAACATTGATAAAATTCATTATTATTCAAAACCCAAAGAGTAAAAACTGTTATAGTAGTTTTAAATGGAAAATGTTTTGAGCATCATAATTCAAAGTTATTCTAGAGACTGCTTAAAATTTCATAGTGTTCCTAAAAATCAATATGATGAAGATCTATGGAACAGAAATTAGGAACTCTGAAGAAAAGTTCAACATGCAGAAATTCAGAAACACACAATAAGACTTCCTAAATTTTGGATAACTGGAATTCAACTTTTAGATATAATTCAGAGATTTTATTAAATAAACAATAACAATGAAGATACCATCATATACGTACACAACCTGATAATATTAATATGTTCTTATATAGTGCTAATTCCAATTTCTTGAAAGCATAGTTCATTAAAGAGCTTCACAAAACAACTTTGTAAGTTAAAGGGATTACATAAACAGGTAACTTAAAGTCTTTTCTTAAATATTGTAACAATATATTACTACGGGGTAGATCATTCCTCAGTAAAGGTGCAGAATAGGAAAAATTTCTTCTCCATATGATTTCTGCAAGACCTTAGGACACACCAGGAGATTACAGTTAAATTGTTGAATGCAATTATCCAGGAGGAGTGTATGGTCCAACTAGATTTGAAATGTGGGAAGGAAATCCATTTTTGACTGCACAGAATACTAGGAGTAAAATATTAAATTGCATGCAAGATGAAACTGGTAACCAATGAAGTTCACAGAATAAAGGAGTAATATGGTCTCGCTTGCTTGCTTGCATATATGAAGTGATCCTTGCAGCAAAATTTTTTATACGTTGCACAGGTTTCCTTCCCGGGCATACAAAACAACAGTGAATTACAAGAACGATGGAATCAAGTTTAGATAATATTAATGCATGGATGAGAGTCTCAGTGCTTTTTTTTGTTTAGACTTCCTAATCTGACTGATCTTGCATAGTTGGTACAGTAGTTGGCCCGTTTTCATGTACTATGTATAAATGGTAAAAATTCATAAGCTTATCAAAGTACACACCATGATTTCTGGCAGACTCTGAAGGATAAACCCCTTGACTTTCCAATTGTTATTGGTTGATACGGGATACTACACTTCCTTCTGGTGGAGAAGACTACAAATTTAGTCTTACCCTCATCTACCTTTAAATGATGATTGATTACCCATGCACATACATCACTAATACATAGTTGCAGTTTTTGATATACATCAGTTATCACAATCAATATAAAGTTGTGTATCATTAGCATAAAAATGATAATTGATGTCATCTGATTTGATAAGTTTACCAAGGCTGGCAGAATACATTGTAAATAAACCTGGACCTAAAACAGATCCTTGCGGTACAGCCGTACAAAGATTTTTGGTGAGGAGAAATGCTGATTGATTTTAACACAATGTATACAGTTATATTTTGTAAGATTTGAACCACTTAATGGCTGATCCACAAATACTGAATTCATAATGGGATTTCTTACAAAGAATGTAGTGGTTCACAGTGTCAAAAGCAGCTGAAAGGTTAAGAGTAACTTGCAAAACATTACAATCCTGATTTTGTCCAGGGCACACTGAATATCATTTTGAACTTTACAAAGAGTGGTTTCCACATTATAACCCATTCTGTACGCCAACTGATTTTCTTACATCAGGTTGTTCTCATGGAGGCTACTGTAAGTGAATGTTAAGACGACTAAGTACAGCTTGACCGACAACCTTACAAAAGGTAGGTCTGAGATTCCACGGTGAAAGCTTTTGAAAACAGTAGGTGATGTAAGCTGTTTTTTTGTGTGTGCATTATTGGTGTTGAATTATGCAAGCTTAAGTTTTATCAGGCACACTTGATGAACTTAAGGAGAGATTAATGATGTAAGTTATAGCTGGTAGGAGTTTACAGCAACACACTTTTAAAAGCCATGCATGAGAGTGGATCCAGGTCACAGTGCTTAGATGGAGAGCTGAGAATGACGTCCTGAATTTCTTCTTCAGAAAAGGTACCAAAAGTGTACAGATTGCTTTGACTAAATATTGTGACTATTGTTGATATGATTATACTGTATTAAGTGATATTAAGATCCACATGAGGCAATGAAGCTGCAATGGCTTGTACTTTTCTCATGAAATAAAATGAAAACTCTTCACACAGTACTGCATTATGGATATTTTTGGGAAATACACTTTTGTCATCCTTATTAAGTTTTACCAACAGTAGATTACATTTTATAAGAAAGAAAAGACAAAGCATGTTATGTACCAAGTGAAATCTTTGGCAAAGGAATATGAGTTAGATCTCAGCTGAAAAATGCTTTGAAACTTTTTTTCTATAAGTCAACTGCATTTTTCACAGAAAAATTTTTTCAAGCACTGACAGTACATCACATGAAAAACCTCAAAAGGGCAACCAGAGTATTTTTTTCCTGTTATGGGGTAATAGGGAGCATCTTCTTGTAGTTCTTGCAATGAGAGCAATTTAAGCTGTTGTGTCTTAGACTTTTGTAAGTTCTACAGGAACAATTGGGGATCTATGGGCCTACCATACAGTAGAGAGTGTGAACAATCTATGTAGCGAAAAACAACAGCATGCATGAATTTTTCATATGATTTATTTATTAAACATATTGACATATTTGAGAGATGAGGAGACATTTAAGGTCCTCATATAGCAGAGTAGCTAACACACTCTCCTGCATCATGTGATTTTATTCCAAATACACTCAGAATGACAACATATTCTCTTTAAAGGCAACCACACCATACATGACCTTTGGGACATTCAAACATCTGTATCGCCTGTTCAGATGCAAATGAAAAGGTTCAATCCAAAGAAAATGTGAATAAACATCATGTTATCTCTCTGGTAAAGGGCCAAGGGGCAAAACTTTACAGTATATTACTCCCAAAGGGGTTCTGTATGGAAGTACTACCTCCAATAGCCTGTTCCCACGAGCTCTAGCTTGCCCCACTCTTGCTCTACCCTTGCTCCACCTATCCATCTAACCCTGACTTT
>WURT03070976.1:0-13441 GCA_009936505.3 Holothuria glaberrima
ACCTTCATGAAAGGTTGTTCAAACAACTCATCCATGATTATTGTTTAATCAGTTAAGTGGATTTGCTTCTACTTTGTCAGTAGGAAGGAAGGATTAATCTGCTGCATAGTTTACCGGTGAAGTTGAACCCTATGTGGCTACAACTGCTATCTGTTGCTAATGAAAGTTGTGTATACTATACACAGTTCAGACACATTTACATCAAACTTTTCTAACAGTTTATTGATGCACAAGTTTTCATTCCATCCTCAGACCTAGCATTCATGGTTCCCCACATAGCCTTGACAATCACATTCTGACATCAGTTTCAACCACATTTATGTCCTTGTTTACTTATTTCCATAGTATCTTGCGCAAACAGCACCTAAACAACATTGTTTTCTGTATCATCACTCACTAATGGCATTAAGTACCCATTTCCTTTCTTTACTTTTGGAAGCTTACATATGTAAAGCAGAGCAACTCTGTTACACTCACTAGTACACTCACTAGTACACTCACTAGTACACTCACTAGTACAGGTGTATAACAGAAAATCATAACTTCAGTGTGCAGAGGTAGATCTATTTTGATCAAATGCCAGAACTTTTTACTCCCAAGATACTTAAAATATTGCCAAAATACTTATTCTTTTGAAAGGACTAAACACAATAAAGAGGAATGCATACCTTGATCGCAAACAGCTCCGGTGTAACCAGACAGGCAGAGACAGACAAAGTTATTCACCCCTATAGGTACACAGGTTCCATCATTTTCACAGGGTGATGCGAAACAAGGGCCTGTATTGACTGATATGTAATAAAATGACGGGAAAGTAAATGAGACTTAAAACTTGAGCCAAGCAGTGAAGAAGCTCATACCTGATATGATTTATTATAAGAAGTATGTCTCCATATATGAATAAAATGATCCAAGAAGTTCAACCATTTCCCAAATGCATCAAAACTTACAGTCGCATAGCCCCACCAACTTCGCACTAATGCGGTACATCTGATACATTGAAGTTACAAACTTCAACAATCTCTCCAGTGGGACTTCACATATACATTTCATGTTCTCACACTGGCTTCTTGTACAGGCTTTGCCCAGCTAGGTAAGTATTGAACCCTACACCACCCCACAAACAGTTTCCCTTTACGTGAAGAAATTCCATACATTTTCCAGACCTTCTACAGACCTTCCCAAAAAATTTGCAAGACCCTTTTTGCCACATACTATCAAAATTTTCAATGAAAAAATTTGTGTCCAGTTACCCTGCAGCTTTCGAAACGTGGAATGAGCCAACTGACCAAATTGTATTGCGTACATTGCCCACATCCCTACATGAATAACTAGTATAGACAGTGGGGATATATTATTTAAGATGAATCCCAAAGAAGGTACTCAACACTAATGGCAAAGCTGTTTAACATACAAGCAATTTCAGTTAGAAGTAAGAAACTATTAGCATACTGCCCCATAGGAGTTTACATTCTGCATGTGACACCTCACAACTTTCTGAACATATAGCATCCACAGAATATCTTCATTCAGGGCCACTTTTAAGATCTATTACTATGATGTATCCTGCATTTCCAATGATTTGCCATCTAGAATTAGAGGCTCAGAATCCTCACATACTTTTATGAGGATTAATAAGACCTACATTTACTCTAAGTTACAGAATATGTAGGATATTGATTGAGAAATAACCTCTCATGTTATTCAATGGAACGTCCTATTTCAGACAATTTTAATGTTTTTACATCAAGAAAGTTAAACACTGGAAAGTTATGCAACTCCTAGCAAATCATTGGAATTATAAACATATTGCTGTGCAGATAGTACCAACATCACAATAAAGCTGATACCATTGTATATCAGAAAGCTTCATACATGTGCACACAAAACCTTATGCTATTCTGTGCATTACCACTACATGTGGTTTCACTTACATGATGTAAAATATTGGGACTGGGCATCAGTCAAATGAAAATAACCAAATACTTTCATAAGCACTGGGGAAGAGAATCTATTAAGGAGTATTGGCATTATGTTGTACATGGTATATGTAACCAGTACTTGGCCAACACAGGACTTAAATGAGGAATATCATGGCTGACATGACATGAATTTTCTCTTAGACAAAAGTTATGAAGGAGCTGACCACATCTTATATCTGGCATCAACACAAGGTAATAAATCTCAAATCTGTCAGTCCAATCTGCATTCAAGTGAGCAGTGACTTCAATGGTACTTGCCATCTACCTGGAGTAAACTACACCTTTTATCATCCCTGGCATAGACCATTGTTGAAATCACTCATACTGTTAAGCAGTCTAAATGTTACTTGCACCTCTGAAAGGAGTTTGCTTATCTTGCCAGAACAAAAGCACCAAGAAAACCACAAAACAAACAAAGCTGTCAAGCAGACCAATTCCCTTTACCCATGTTGTGCATGCCAATTCCAAATTTAAGCTGTAAAAGAAGGTTCACAGCATGAAGACAGATACTGAATACCCAATCATACCGGGTCAACTAATTGAAATAACAGGCTCCTTTAAAAGATACAATGACGTAATATTTCTACACTAAAAATGTTATTTTACCTATGGTATAAATATGCAGGTAAGAAAAAATAAAGTAAGCACAGAATGATACTTATTACCTAAAAGGGTATGTTCAATGACATCAAAGAGCAGGTTTTCCAGGATATTAAGTATCCTCATAGGCTTCTGTCACCATGCATCAAATTAAAAAGATAACCCATGGGGAGTATGCGGGAAAATGCTCCCATACCAGAATGGTCAGCCAACTGTATGTATTCACACCTGAAGTTTATTCATCCGGCCTCCCTATTTCCCCTATGAGGATTAACTCATCAACTAGTTACTCTTTTATGTTGAATAGGGCCTACACAATGGCTTCAGTCTCACAGAGTAAACACAAGGAGATTAGTGAGCACTGATGCAGTCTACAGTGTGACTGGACAAGCAGACAGGCATGGCAAAGGTGAGAAACAGGAAGTCAGGTAAGGAGTTGTGATACAACACTTTTTGAAGGAAAAGTGAGGTATAAGATCCACGTTTTGGTATGGGAAAATTTTTTGTAATGTTCAAAAATCCATAACACATTTTATAGATGTTCAATTGTTCATTGAGGAGAAGAAAAACAACCCAAACTAAGATTATGATGCAAATATCACATGGTTGGGACATCCTGACTCTTAGCCAGTCCACTATAAAATAATGCAATTAAAAAACAGAATTTGGGACAAAAAACAGCATTCTATGTAGCTACTTCAAAGGTTAAGATAAGCGCAACAATTGTTGGTAACAGTCATATCTGTACATGGTGTGTGAAAAGGGAAAGCCAATGGAAGCATCTCCAAAAGGTGGCAGCATATAAACCCTAGCGAGCTATCCACCCGGGCCCATGATTAAAACTTATACTTGATATCCTGTCATTACAACTGGTATTAAACTGCATTTCACTGACATTTTGAAATGTTACCTGTCCTGACTTTAAATGACCAAAGAAAAACATCCTCTGTAAACTGCACATTTAGTACAAAGGAAGCTTAGGATGGGCATTTTGTCCTTTAATTACAACCTCAACACTTCTGTCCACCCTATTTTCTTGCAAACAGAGTGTTGTAAAATAAATTACACATGCATCTATGGGATAGCGAATCATAGCTAGGTTTACTTTCAATCAGGAAGGCCTAATACACAATCTACTAAGAGACTGCTGCATTAAGCAAAAAAGGCCTCTATGAAACCTGGTCACTGCTGGAGGGAATTAATCCGGCCAGCCATGCACCACTGCACACTCAAACAGTCTTTTAACACAGGAGAATAGAGGTTTTTATTGACCCAGCTCTCAAAAATAAACAAACAATGGCATTGCTTGTGATTACAGGAAGTCGGTTAGGCTTGAGGTAACCGAACTTTTCTGGCAAAAAGTGCGGAGTAGGGCCAAGTCTTCATTGAGGAGGGTTTATACGTAATGTGCTATACTGAATCAACACTATGGTGAAAAGGCACACTCTCCCATTCATTAACCATGGCTGATATGTACATGAAGCCGTTTACAGTCACTCTACAAGACCTTCCATTCTATAGGATTTGAAACAACTTGGTAGTGAGATTGTAACAGCATATATAAGAAAATCTTACCTATCTCACAACGGTCACCTGACCTTCCTGCTGGGCACAAGCATAAGAAATTATTGCCAATGCCTGTCCTGAAACATGTACCACCACCTTGGCATGGAGAGTTAGAACATGGGTTTATATCAATACATGCCCCTGGTGTAAAGGTGAGTGACAGAACTCTACATTGTGCAGCTTCAAATTGACACAGATTGCCGTAGGTAATACCATCTGAACCACAAACAGGATTAAACTCAAGAGTGCACACTCGGAAGCAACTGTCTGTAACAAAAGCAGAGGGAAGTTATCACAATAAGCAACAAAAAAGTGGCATGCATGTTTGGGACCACAAATTAAGAGATCAAAACTGAAGAAATGTTTCCTGAACAGTTGGTTTAAATGAGGTTTGTCAAGGACAATATTGCTTCCCCAAACTGTCAGCATTTTAGTCATAAATACATCTCCCTCCTTTAAACCATGATACTTCACAGCTTCATCAAGATACCAAACCCACGCTCCACTGATGAACCTCCACATTATGTCACCTGCCCATATGTAAAGCCTGCCTGAAGCAAGAGGGTAGGAAGCATGCTTCATCTCTGCCCTCCCCCCCCCAAGGTTATGTAATCAAGCAAAGAATGAGAAACAAATTTTAGATACAACTTTCTGTCATGTTTATGTTACTTTAGGGGCCAGGAAATAAAAGTGACCAAACCCATCCAAAGGTGTTCTACGTTGACAAAGTCCTTGAACCTTTTGGCAATGTATTAAATGAGATGATTTTTTCTTGACAGATTTCCTACTAAGTGCAACATCATTTTGAAACAATTACAGAAAAACTTCCTCAATGCTGACCTACTGTCGTCACTGTAACATCAAAATTACACTCTGCCTGGTTACCAGCTGCATCTCTGAAGGTGAAAGATACAGGGGTAGTGGTTCCTACAGGGAAACTGCTGCCACTGTTATGACTCTGGCTGACCAAGGATACCCTTCCATCCCTTGACACTGCAGTAGGCGTCTGAAACATCACATTTGCACTCGATCCACTGGTTCGGGCTACAATGTTTCCAGGGCAGCTGGAAATAACTATGTAGAAAGGTAGGCCACCTTTGTAGTAAAAGAGAAGGGAAAGTAATGTCAGTTCATGAAATGGTAACAAATAAAAAAAACACTCAATTCAATGACTGTACCTCTTTTATTGTGCCAGGGATAATAATTTATTACGGGGTCTTATTACGAGCCTGTGGGGCATTTGTCAAACTCATTACACTAGCCTAAAGGAAACTTGCACTATGGACCCAAGAGGCACAGACACCTGTATAGCTATACCACTGTACTCATTTTAATAGTAGCTTATGAAAGTTTCATTGTAAATTGAAACTAGCCCAAATGTGGTTGAACTTGCCCTATGAAGCAAGCTAACATACTTTTAAGCTCAGCATGGAAAGATCTTCCGTTTTCATTTTCACAATCAAATTTCATGAAAGATGACTGAAATCACATAAAGCATGAGTGCTGAAAAGAATATAGTATAGTTGTACAATGTTAAATCTGTGAAACCAAACTGCAAATGGCATACACTGAAAGAGGAAAATGTTTATTTGTCATACCATCAGTAATGGTTACGTAGAATGTGCACTGGTTCTGATTTCCTGCAGCGTCACCAAAAATATAAGACACAGCTGTGATGCCAATAGGAAACACCTGTCCAGGAGTATGTGACATAAACAGGAGTCTCACATAGCCACTGTTATCAGTTGCTCGAGGAGGTGTGAAAATGACCGGGGAAGGCCCCCTTTGGCTGAAGTCTCCTGGACATCCCCTGATTACTGGAGGTTGGAAATCCACTAGATGAAAAAAGCAAATTCAGAAGGTTTTTAGAATTTATGCAACAATGAAAGGGAAAATCAATTATTCAGGCTGTAAGACTCCTATTTTGCAAACAGGGCCATAGGAAGGTATCTAACACAGAGGGAGGATAGCTCCTGGGGCAGAATTCATAAACATTTGCGTAAGTTCTTGCGTAAGTCAAAATACTTATGCACTGTGTAAGAACTTTCTTAAGTGGTATTCACGAAAACAACTTACGCAGTTCCTAACTGCAACAGATGCACATTAACCAATCATGTGTGCAGTTGAATCTTGCTTTGTCACATTTTGAGTCAATCACATTGACTGTTATTGTTAAAACGACGCGCACAGTCTTCTGTGGCAGCACGCGCACTCCTACGTTCTACACAACTATGCACAACGCGTGCTTCTGTACTGTGTTACTATGGCTTTTCTATACTTACGACAACTCTGAAGCTTGCGCAAAGTTATGCAAACAGTTATGAACTTTTACCTTTGTGAATACCAACTAAGAAAGATACGTTGCGTAAGTCAGATGTACGCAATTTTTTGTGTCTTTATGAATCCGGCCCCTGGACTTTTCTCAATTTCTAACTGTTCTCAGGTAAAGCTAACGATCATTTTTTAAAGGAAAATTCAAACTGAAACTATAGGGTCCCCTCCCCTGCCTTCATGCAGCCATCCCCACCCTGACAACACTAGGGGGAACATGAATGTGAATCATCCATAGCGGACCTATAGATTACAACTCCATGTGAGCTGGCTCTCAGTTCAATATGTGATCTCAAATGTGGCATCCTTTCAAATGGTAGGGTTGTCTCAGACGAAAATGAAAAAGCCTGGAGCACGCTATGTTTTACTTGAGTTATAATTTACATGCATGGAGTTATGTTTTTTGTGTTCAAAAATGAGGTTTCCCTAGCAATACTTACCTCCTGGTATTTGACAGAAAGTTCCTTGAAAGGCAGAATTACAGACGCACCTAAAACCACTGCTTTCAGTCACACAAGTACCGCCATTAACGCACGGAGAACTTGTGCACGCATCGGGAACTGAGTGAGACAAAAATTCAAGAAATTCATACTTAACATTCCTTTTCTTCTTTCCTTCATTGGCAAGAGTACTTTTATTAAAAAGAATTTTCAGAACCAAAGGGTCATTGTTTACACATGAGTTATTGGTTATCAGTACAATGAGAGGCCTTTCAAAGATCACGTGTCTCCAAGTAAGCTACAGGTTTACATAGTGCTGTATTGTAATTTTGCAGCATACATAAAATATGTAGCACTGTCTAAAGAGCACTTATTTGTCACACAAAGAGTTATTGTAATTAACATTATGAAAAAAGATATGCACACTAACACATCAAAAGATTCCAACATAAAATAAGAGTACATGGATAAATATGTAAAATGTAGGGTAGGCAAGTTTACACACTGAGGTGATAATTTATTAAGATTTCAATTATGTTTAACTATGCTAAACATAAATTACATTATTAATGGACTAACTAGGATTATCAAACTTTTGACAAGCATACAAGGTGACCCCAAGCCCCCCTCCCTCCTTTAAATTTCCTTTTCAAAATTTTGCCATTAAAATGGTGCCATTAAAATACTGTCAATAAATCCTATGAAATAAAACATTATAGTAGAGTGTGTGGGTCATTTCAAATCCCTTTTATGTAATGCTATAACCACAATCAATTACCCAAGCCACTAACCCAGCCTACTATTCTATCATACTTATTGGCTTTACTCCAAACCACCCATCTTGGTTTAACCCGACAAGCTGCTTCAATTTTCCCCACCAAGGGATAAAATGGTTGAGTTTCCTTGCAACAAGCAAGTTAAGCAACCAGACTTTTAAATCAGGTTTGATTTCAGCTTCACAAAAGTTGTGAATCAACATTTTCTTATGCCCTGTCAACATAAGTATGTTGTATCTCTTTTATCTACTCATTTCAGTAACTACAATTCAATTTCAACACTGGTTAGCAATAACTACAAATCAATTTAAATGGTGGTTATCAGTTACTGCTAATCAATTTTTTCACTCCATTTAATCTCTTGTATATCCTTCTGTGCATTAAATACAAGGAAACGAGCAGTGATCCTACCAATAACTTCACAACTCTGTCCCACGGCAAATGCTAGACAATCTATACATTTAAAATCCACATCACCAGTAAAACTGTTAAAGGTATTGGTGCAAGTGCCTCCGTTCTGACACTCGCCTCGGTCCGTGCTGCATACATCTTGTGATGGCACTGCAAAAACTGTACATTGATAAAATGATAAAGAAAAAGGGAACAAAGAAAATCTCAAAACATCCAGTTCTTATGTTTGACATTCTCCTCAACTTGAGCAGAATTTCACAGAATACAAAACAAACATCCATACCTTTTAATATATTGCAAGGTAGAGACATGATATTCCTAACACTATGTATTTACCAGTCTGCATTGACAATAAGTAAACTTTTACCAATCATATCTCAAAGATGTTTGCAAAATTGTACTAAATCATTTTGAGGTAAGCATCTACTGTCTTGGTTTTTCCCTGCAAAGCAATAGAAAAAGTGACAAAGACACCTATCCTACCCATCCTTGTACATGCAGTTTCAGTTTGGTATCACTGTCTGCAAGTTTAGGACAAGATTGCAACTAGAAATTTTGTGCAGAGAGTTTTAGATTGAATTTAGAAAACCTTGTGTGTACAGTAAATGAAGATGCAACAATTAAACTTGTTAAACTTGCTAAAAATATTCAAGCTACTAAGGGACATTCTCTACATCTTCACCTTAATTTGCTGTATAAAAAAACCAATTAAAATTTAGGAAATCAAAATATCACTGCTTTAGATTTTAATAGTCTAAGAATTCTTAAAGCACCCTTTTATACAAAATGGCATTTTGTATAGTTGACTATACTTTTAGGTAACTTTTATAATTAGTTTTATTGTTTATTTTATTTTCCTTTTATCTTCTTAATTTTTACTATTCTTATCGTGTTGTTCTCTTTTTGTTTTACATGTTTAATTCTGCTTGTAAATTTTCTTGAAAATTCATACTGAAATTGAATTGAAACTGTAAATATCACTCCATATACATTTTATATTTGGGTCAACCAGAATTCACAATACTTAACTATACTTAAATTGATACAGAAATTAGGTTAAGTAGAAACTATGCCTTGAAACAACAAGCCACTCTGGTTGGACAATGATTTTTGCAGACTAGTGAAATATCAGATGTGCAGCTTCCAACACACAGTGTAGTGAGCTCAACAGACTATGACCTACACAGAGCCCTTATTTGTATGGGAGGTGCCAAAGACTGCATTATTTTAACTGGAGTTGGGGCTAGAATCAAACTTTGTTGGGAGATTGTTAGCTCTCTGGAAACAAAAAAATTGGGGTTTAAACTTATAATTTATACATCCTTTTATCTGACTCTAACATGTTCACTCTCCAGGCTTTACAGGTGTATCATGGATAAGCTTTCCTTTCTGACAAGTCTGTATAATTTATCTTAAGCATTACAAAAAATTATTTCAAATTTTCAATCATTTTTTTATATTACTCATACTCCCTTAGTTCCGTGACATTGTTTATGATAAAATTACAAACTGCCCTATACATTTAGAAAACTAAGGTAGATGTTGTAAGTACTATAGGCCACAGTCCATAAACTAATTAGCAATGATTTGTGAACAAAACTTATGTACCACTTGTGTATACAGCATTCCTCCAGCTTTACTTACACAATTTTCATAAAGAGCTGATTACCATAAACATAGTGAACCAATACTGTATACGATATTATCAATTTGTTTTGTAATATATAGAATGCCAAGACCCAAACAAAGGATCCACAGCCGCGTGTACGTACATATTCCGCAATGGTACATTTTGTCGCAGCAAGTGTTACTCTATGGGTTTTTGACCTTACAACAGCTCTACAGCTTTCCTGCAAAGTTTGCACCCAGTTTTTTTTCTCAAGTAGTGTAATAAACATAACCTTCCATGGGGCATTTGTCTTAAGTTTCTGTTTGTTGTTATGTGCTGTTGTGAAACCTCAGGTTGCAGCTGCCTCTGCCAAGCTGCAAGGGCTGCAGCCATGCTGCAGCTACTGCAACTTAGCAGAGGCAGCTGCAGCTTAACTATTTTGACATGATGCGCGTGTATGTAAATTCAAAAATTTCAACTACATTTTTATGAGACTTTTGGTAGGTTTGGTTTTACAGGCTTTAATCCCCAACGTATCATGATTGTGTGACACTTTCAAGTGAAAGGGTATTTTAATAATCAATGCAAGCTAACCTCACACTGCAGTGAATAGGCACCTACTATACGCTTATTTAGAATATTCATGCTCCTTTTTTTTTCCTTCTGTTGTCTTTTCACATCAGACTAAGGTTTGCTTTCATGAAGTGGGTGGGATCACATCAAGTATCTCCCTGTGTAAGACCCCCTTTCTATGAATTTATTACTACTTGAAAAATAACACTGACTGACTAGAATGAAACTTCAAAAGTAATTTTAGTAATAATGTTATATTTTGCTCCATGTTTGGTTTAAGGGTCTGGTTTGGATGGAGGTTTTAAACAGTCTCTGGTTAAATACTGCATTATTTTTCTACTGCAAATATGCAGGTTGTTTAAAAACATATTAAAACCATCTAGACACAAGTCACACAAATCCACATAATAATTAAAATTGTACAATACAATATTGCAGTAGAAACTGCCAACCTATAACTTTTTAAACCATTTTCATCCAATTACATGGAGTTTTCACCCTGCCTTCTGCAATCTGCACTTTACTATCACCACAATCAGCAATGCGTTTTCTGACTACTTACTATATGGCATTGAGATTTCAAACTTTTGATGTATCATCTACATGTAACACTGTCATACAATTTGCAAATGATGCAAAAATGATATCACCATATCTACACATGATGCTTGATTGAAAGTACCATATCTGCACATGATGCACAAATGAGAGTACAATATTTGCATATGATACACAAGTGAGAGTACAATATTTGCATATGACACACAAATGACAGTACAATATTTGAATATGATACACAAAAGAGTACATTTGCTTATGATACACAAATAAGAGTACAATATTTTCATATACACAAATGAGAGTACAATTTTTGCATATGATGCACATATGGAAGTACAATATTTGCATAAGACACACAAATGAGGGTACAGTAGTTGCATATGACACACAAATGACAGTACAATATTTGCAAATGATTCACAAATAAGAGTACAATATTTGCATATGATATGCAAATGAGAGTACCAGGTAATAAGCACACTTCACTCAAGAAATCCTTACACTAATTGAAAGAAGGTTATCAATGGGAGAAATTTAGTCTTTGTCACCAACAGCAACTCATGAATGTAAAATTTTTCTAGGAAATATCAATGCTACAAAATGTGAATTGTTAGATAACCAAAACCCTCAGTGGATAGTAAATTTACAGTTGACTCCTTATGGTTGTAAGTTATGGCTTATAATGTCAGGAGCATACCTACCCATATGAGAATCTGACCTTTAGTCAGACTGCCATGACCTAAACGCTGGTGTCGAGATCATATCTGTAGGCCACTTGTTTGAAATGTAGGCTTGTGTATTACATAACTGCTACTCTCATAGTAACTAAAGAAAGTAGCATGGATAATTGGCTTCCGATGGTCAAATAATTGCAAACTGTCTGAGGGGAATATTCAAATGCCTTATGGTGTAAAAGGTCAGATGTCAGCACTTCGGGATAAAAGTCTGAACTTTCAAATGACTAAGTAGCAACTTCACCCCTTGGTATAATCATATGTTACATAAAATAATGTTCAACACCTTTTAAAACTGGCAAAAAATTTCTTGAAAACCTACCATTGACCTGACAATTACGTCCAGTAAACCCGGCTGCACACAAGCACATGTACTGTGGAATATACATGAAGGATGAACTTCCACTGTAGTAACTTGGAAAACACCTACCACCATTTTGACAAGGATTGCTACGACACCGGTCAGCTCCAGGAGCTGAAAGATAAAAAAGGTAATTCAACAGTGCTGGCTACAAAATCACTCCTTTAAATATGCATAAAACAACCCCAGCTGGGTATTTGTCCAGTATAATAACACTTGAAGAATAAGGTGAATAATTTAAACATAGGAGGAGTAGAACTGGGGAGAGATGGAGGGGGACACTTTTGCCATCCTAGATTTTTTTCTCAAATGTACCACCACAATAAACAAATAGTTTAAATGTCATTAACAGCATAACCATACAGCACATTTATTCCTTCACAGTAAAGAATTTGAATTTGAATAATATAGGCTCCTTGCACAGTGCACAAGAAAGATGAAACCTTTCACTGTCAGACTTAGATGAAATTCTTAGTCAGGAGGTCCACTTGGAAAGTTCTTCAAATCATAATGCATGATTATCTACAACCCTTTTATTAGAAGAACAGTTACAGAATGAAGTTCTGCACTCATTACATGAAGTCAGTGTCCTACAAAAGAAGTTCTCAATATTTTTTCTAATTGCACTTAACAATAGTTGTTCTTTGTTTTATTGTTGTTAGTTATGTCCATGCATCCTGTAATTTTACAAATTAAATCCCTTTTTTCTTTTAACCTTTCCCCCTTGGGTCAACTAACTACAGAATCAGCATATCTAATAAAAGTTCTACAAATGACTTCCTGTATTATCACAAAATTACCATTTTATTTGTCATATTAGCCTTTATTAAACCATTCATCTATCTACAGTCCTGATGTGCAAGTGTGCATCTGTACATCTGTACATGAAGTGTTTGCTAATGAATTCTGAATTGTGTGTGAACTTGGTATATGCATATACATATAAAGCATGGTCCAAAATGGATTGACATTTGGTGCACTGTGCAGTGGAATATACACAATCAGATAAATGGTGATTCCACATGAAGAACTTTTATACTAAGAACTTCAAGGTTTCTGGGTTTTGTAAAGCACAATCTACCAAAGGTAACTTTGTTGGTTACAGCTATACTTAGAACTTCAAGGTTTCTGGGTTTTGTAAAGCACAATCTACCAAAGGTAACTTTGTTGGTTACAGCTATACTTAGAACTTCAAGGTTTATGGCTTTTATAAAGTACAATCTACCAAGGGCACCTTTGTTGGTTACAGCTATACTTAGAACTTCAAGGTTTATGGCTTTTATAAAGTACAATCTACCAAAGGCACCTTTGTTGGTTACAGCTATACTAGGAACTTCAAGGTTTCTAGGTTTTGTAAAGCACAATCTACCAAGGGCACCTTTGTTGGTTACAGCTATACTTAGAACTTCAAGGTTTATGGCTTTTGTAAAGTACAATCTAACAAAGGCACCTTTGTTGGTTACAGCTATACTTAGAACTTCAAGGTTTATGGCTTTT
>WURT03070987.1:0-13441 GCA_009936505.3 Holothuria glaberrima
GATAACCCTTTGACAAAATGTCGGTATATTCACTATATGCTGTCGGTACATTTACCTTATTTTCATCCCTGCCCCCCCCCCCATTTCTGTCACCCCAGTTACGCTACTGCTTTTCACCACGGGGCATTAGTAAAGTAAGGGTAGGTGGTGCCACCATCTGACGTCACGTGACAGCCGTCGAACCTCACATTTTTTAGGAAATACCCGAGCCTATCCTTGTGGCTCATCCCATATAGGGATGATATTTTATTGGTGTACAAAGGAACCCGAACGGAACTCTCCACACTAGTGGATAACCTCAACACCTCTCATGAATTTTTTAAATTCACAGCCGAAATCTCCTCAGAGGAAGTCACATATTTAGATCTTAAAATATTTAAAGGGGAACGTTCCGCTCATGTGGTATCCTAGACACGAAAGCCTTTACTAAATCCACGGAAACCTACCAATATTTAGATCTTAATTCTGCACATCCCCCAGCTACATTTAAAGGCTTTATTAAAGGCAAAGTACTCAGATACGCCCACCTGTGTAATAACATATGCGACTTTCAAGAGAAAAAGGACTCTTTTACAGAGAAATTATTAATGAGAAATTACTCCCGTGACGAAATAGAATTCGCCACCTCAGCTATAAAGCACACGGAGAGGCGCCATATTAACCACGGAACCTAAAACAAAGGTACTACCACTAGTTTTCAAAATGACCAACACTCCGCATGTTCGGACAACGCATATAAAAAATGCTCTGACTAAAAACTGGCACTTAATTTCCGAACACGAGCAATTAAAAAAGCTTTTCCCAGACAACCCGATAATTGCCTACAAAAAGGCAAATATTTTAAAGATTTCTTAGTGAGGTCACGTTTTGAGAACGACTCAAATTCTGAGGAAACAGCTTCTGATGATACTTTTCTCGACGCCCTTTTAGAGGCACTCGAGCAAGACAATATTAATTAATAAATTTTGAATAACCCTAACCTACGAAATTTGAAAGGTTACTACTGATGAAGCTCCACCATAATAACGCATGAGAGCAGAAACCGGTCTAGCTTGATCATAAGAATCAAACTATTTTTTCTTAACCCCGCTTCCCCTATAGGGGATATAAAGCATTTAGAATTCCGCCAGTCATAAAAAACTATAGTGGAATAATTTTGTCTTACAACCGTGGCCAATTTCATAAAGCCCATATTTCTTTCGCATGAACCACAAGGATAGGCTCGGGTATTTCCTAAAAAATGTGCTGTTCGACGGCTGTCACGTGACGTCAGATGGTGGTACCACCTACCCTTACTTGACTTGTTAAGTGATAACCCTTTGACAAAATGTCGGTATATTCACTATATGCTGTCGGTACAGTATACCTTATTTTCATCCCTGCCCCCCCCCATTTCTGTCACCCCAGTTACGCTACTGCTTTTCACCACGGGGTGTTACCCTGGACCCCATCATTGGCACTATGGCGCTCACTTGGACGCCATGCCCTCTGAAAAACGGTCTGCGCTCTAACGCTAACAGCGGTGTAGTAGACGCATCATTACGATTCCGTTTGGGGCAGACTTTTCACCAAGGCCTGTTCTAACGAAAAGAGTGGGCAGCCGCGCCCCTAGTTGCCTACACGGTAACCTAATCTACTCATTTAAAGCTTAATTTACCTGGGAAGTGACGTTTCGGTAACGAAGGAAAAGATTTTGTAAATCTTTTCTTGGTACACTGGGCTACGCGCTTAATGATGGTGGAGTTCCGCTGAGATCTTGTCAAAATCTCACTTGAAGTTGCTCTCCATGAAAAGTGGAGCTGGGGTAAAATCCTGCATACGCCCCTGCAATATCATGAGTCATCAACATTGTGTCCAGAAGTAAATAAATGAAACAGCTGCAAATAGCAGAAAACGACTGAAACGTGTTGGTTTACTTGAAGAAATTGATAAACTTATTATGATGTGTTGCCGTAGGCTTACTGGAAAAAATCACATAAGGGCGAAAGGCTCTTTCCCTAAACTTTTCCCTTCTTTTCAAATAATTATGACATGATGTTTGACCTGAAAACGACATTTTGCCCTTCAACGGAAGCTTTTGTCCTCTGGAGTGTAGGCCGACCACCTCCTTCCCACTTACCCTGCCTAATACGCCTAGACCTATGGTTGTCACAAGGATTCCCATTCAAAGCAGGATCCAGTAGGACGCGTTGCCAGTAGAGCATTCTTAAGGAAATGCACCCAGAAGTTCGATGGTGCTCATAAGTGTATTTCAATGTGCCAATGTGATGGGTAAATTTCAATTCTGCAAAGCTGACGAATTGACTACAGAGTATGGGGTACTCTTAGTTTAACAGGGCAGATGTAGCCGTGGTCACGAAGAATCGGTCGATTGGCACCAAGATCTACAAACGTTTATTAAGAGTTCCTTGCTTTTGTAAAGGCCTTAAGCCAGGTTCATACTTAAACATTTATCGCCGCTAAAAATATAAACGACCTATACATGATTATAACAGCCCTGTATATGTTCCATTTATATTTTATAGCGACGATGAAGTGCGGAGGAGGAACCGGAAATCGGGCTGTGGGTGCCCATTAGAGCAGTAAGATTAGCCTGTCTATGATAACAATAGCTGGTTTAATATAAAAACTTTTGTGTCAAATAAGCTGAGAGACATGCACACACCTTTGCACCTAACCAGGGCCAATAATCGAGGCGACGTGTAGGTTATTCCCCCCCCCCCCCGATATTTTGACATTTAGGTGGTCCCCAAAATTTCCATATAAACGAATAATTGGCTTAGATGCCACATCTGCTTCTTTATGTAATATTTCCATATTCTGGCAGAGTTACAACAGAAATCGTGACCATTTTTCTGTCCACCAAAATATAGACCCTCCTACAAAGTTTTTATTTTCTACTCTGTAACGTTACCTGGTAGTAAATTTCGTGACTTTGAAATTAAGTTACTGATAATACGTACAAAGGAAGCTGTTACTGAGGCATTTCATGTGGGTAATGATGCATGGTAAGTTTGAGGTGGATTACATATTAACACTGGTACGTGGTTACATGAGTGTCCTGGGGAGTGCATGCTTTGCATCTGCGCTGTATTATTGGCATTGGTAACAGGATCATGCTGTTTTCTCGGTTTACTTTTGAAGCCAATTAACAAATTAATCAGAAGGCGGACATTATCTGCATTTATAAGTGGTGGGAAGTTCATTTCCGACGATGTATGAGCTACTTTTAACCAGTATTGTATCCGAGGCCGGATTACACGAGACCGAGACGCGACTATCTGAGACCGAGACCGAGATCTGCTTACCGTTTCTATTTATGCAAGAGAAGAGAGACACACATACAACACACACATACAACTTCATATATGTGTACTTTTCAAATGTTCTAAATTTATCGTCGCCTACTGTAATGCAGGATTAGGAATGGCGCCAGGATTTGCCTGACAGGGAGGGGGGAAACTCCCCGACAGGAGTGACAGCGACGCGAAGCCCCAACAGCCCCGATGCGGTCTAGGAGTTGGTGAGGAAGGATTTGAAAAAAAAGTTGTGTACTAGACCATGCCATTACGGGGCATATGTTTCATAAACAAGATATACAAGACTAGAGGAACATAGATCAGCGCTGATTTTAGCCTAATGTTCTTCCGGAATCTAAACTGTAAAATTGCAAAGCGCTCGAAGCCTGTGAAAATACTTGGATAAACCTACACTGACGACTGAAAAGAATCTGTACTACAGGTCAATTGCCCAGGTAGTTGGGCCCTATCGTGCATAACTTACAATTTACTTCCCTTCTCGAGTCATTAGACGTACCGCACGGCAGACACAAGAGAACATTGACTAGGTTTGGCGAAATGAGATGAAATGTCCGATATTTACTTAAACCCATGTATTCTACTAATTTTCTACTTCTATTAAATAACTTAGAAAGGTGGGAAGGGTCTGTGCTATATTTAGCTATAGGTACTAACGGAACTGAGGAAGAGTGGGCAAAGCGTACCGAAAAGTTTGGGTTTCATCTCAGAAATGACCCTTTGGAAAGTTAAAATAAGTAAACCGACCATGGGTGGCGACAGAATTTAACGACAAGGGGCCGGGCCATGCCAGCGACCCGAACTTCCGACAGCCTTTATGATGAGGGAGTGGTGAAAAGTGCATGTTTTGCATAGGCATGTAATATCACTTAAAACTTCAAGAGCCAAGTTGCGCACTGATACCGGTAGTGTTCTTTTGAATCTGAAACGTGAAATTGCAAAGAGCGCGAAGCTCGCGAAAATTTTTGGGTAGGCTTAAACAAAAGTTTGGGTTTCATCTCAGAAATGACCCTTTGGAAAGTTAAAATAAGTAAACCGACCATGGGTGGCGACAGAATTTAACGACAAGGGGCCGGGCCATGCCAGCGACCCGAACTTCCGACAGCCTTTATGATGAGGGAGTGGTGAAAAGTGCATGTTTTGCATAGGCATGTAATATCACTTAAAACTTCAAGAGCCAAGTTGCGCACTGATACCGGTAGTGTTCTTTTGAATCTGAAACGTGAAATTGCAAAGAGCGCGAAGCTCGCGAAAATTTTTGGGTAGGCTTACACAAAAAACGTATGTGATCGAACAAAAAGAGAAAAAGTAAAAATGTAGGGGTTCTAGACCATATCGTGGATGACATACATTTTATCGAAACACCTATAGGCTGGACTACCCTATGAAATGCATAGCCAAACTTTACTCCGGGAGTCGTTAACTAACTGAACGTAGTCATAGTACTACGTGATACCAGGGAGTTGTTCCAAATAACCGCTCCCTGATGATACACACAAGAGAACAGCAACTAGGCTTTGCGACGTGGGATGAAATTTACGAACTCTACATAAACTGTGTATACTATGCCTACATGTTACTTGGTAAGGTGGACAGGACTTGTGCTATCTAGCAATGTGCAATGATACTATTGAAGAAACTGGGTGACTCCACAGCGTGTGTAATTTAAAATGTAGGATTTTACAAAATGTTTCTTTGTGTAGTTACAGCGAATGCCAAATCTCAGGAATTAGAGTCAAACAGTGTAATATTTCGGGCATCTTGTCTTTAACCTTCACTTTCACAAAGTGAGCCACTAACCTCAACTTTTTTTTCGAAATTGTAGATCCGCACCCAACAGTTACACAAACATAAGTGAATTGAATTTTCGCCTTCAGTCTAGTGTGGGAAAGCAAATAATTAAGAAAAAAACATGATAAGTTTTTGTAAATGTTTTGGGAAGAGAATTGGAAAAGAACGGGGAAAATTAGCCGCCCCGATGGTTCACCTGTTTTTGCTCTAAAGCGGACAATTTTTCTAATACGAACCCCAAATTTTCTGCATACTTTATCGTATCGACTAAACTCCTAGATGAAACTGTAAAAATTACCCTACGAAGGATCATCCTTCGCCGACAGGGGCTATGCCCCTCCCCCACCCGGCGCCACCCTGTGGGAGGATAAACTTCAAATCCATGGATTTCTTCATACACGATACACAAACGACCTACAGAAACACGTGAGCTACCTGTATAGTGTAAGGCATACTAACTTTACGCCTGTCTAGTAGTGCTAGAATCCTTCCCTTGTGTGTACTTTATATAAACTGGTACATACGTTACAGTCGACGTGAGTCAACCTATAATCCATTGCTATGTATACTTATATTGATATGCAAGAACTTTAAGTCAACGTTGTAGGCTAGCGCGCTAGCCCCAGACCCATTCCTATCACAGCGATGAACGATGTAGGCAAATTTTTAGAACCTTATAACCCGAAAGTGATCAAGTTTCACTCCGTGCCTCGTCCTGGCCTCGAGCCGAGACATCCAGATGTTAGACTCCGAGACCGAGGCAGAGGCCGAGACATGAATTACCGAGGCCGAGGCCTCTAGGCATACAACACTGCTTTCATCCCATTATTTTCTATGAGCTGTGCGCTAACCTCTGTGGGCACTTTGCTTAGGTCGTTCTTCTCAGTAGGGTTCCAAACACCTTGGGGTCAGTTGAGAAGGTGGAATGTGGATGCCCGGATAGGTGTGCTCAATTCCAATCGATTAATAGCCTAGTCACCTTTGTCTAGTTAATATTGACACGCGCATGATCTTTCGGTCATCGATTATTCACTTGACACTTCAACATAACTAACAGTACCACGAACGGATGAAATGGGCCTATTTTGTTTTTAGTTTTTACCTTAATTCATTTCCATAAGCAAAAACTTCACAGCTTAAAGTCTTTGTTTTCAGAATTTTCCCAGGAGAGGGTCCCACACCTCCCGCCTTTGCCATTTTGAACAATATGTGATCATAGTTACACTGTCAAGTATATTCCAAATTCTATGCCTGTAGATAGACAAGATGTTGAGGAGGTGCGAGTATTTTCAAGGTGGGAGATATGTATGTAAAGCAATAGTAATTTATATTCTAATAAGTTTAAGGTTAAAGTTACCCTTGGGGCTGCCCCCTGCCCTCTTGAATAATGGGCCTGCCGAAACTTTATAATGATTTAGGCTTTTACAAAATGTTTCCTTGTGTAGTCTCAGCAAATGCTAAATCTCAGGAATTAGCGTCAAACAGTATTATATGTACCTTCACTCTCACAAAGTGAGCCACTAACTTCAACGACTTTTTTTTTTCAAAATCATAGATCTGCACCCAACAGTTACATAAACATTAAGTGGATTGAATTTTCGCCTTCATTCTACTGTGGGAAAGAAAATTATTAAGAAAATTACATAAGTTTTTGTAAATATTTTGGGAAGAGAATAGGAAAAGGACGGGGAAAATTTTTCAATTTAGTAGTTAAATTAAAAAACACAGGTCTAGAAGCACTGGCGTAGTTTGTTATATTGCTGTTGATGAATTATGTGCCCCTAAATATCATTCTCGCCCCTCTGATCTTTGACGTTTTAGCTCTGCTACTTTTCGTAGTAATATGATTGTAAATACCAGTGCTGCACCAAAAAGTGAAATTCCCATTCATCGATTTCCTTGAGCATGTATACATCATACGATGCGGCTACCATTCGAATGCACAACACAAGCACGCTTATTATCTCGGTGTTGACGTAAAGGTTTCTGTAGAACCTGCAGGTACGCCCGCAAGTTGCAATTAACACGAACTGGGACTTTCCAAAACTATCTTTCATGGATTTCTACACCGATGTTATGTGCATATCATTGGTTATTCCTTAAGATGTCAGAGAAATCTCTGCGATTGGTGATGCCGTGTGTGTATGTGTGTAGGTGAACACGTGTATGTGTATGCGACACTTCACTTGTAAACACTCCATCTCAAGAAGGGTAGCCTCAGGGTCTGACATTTGGCATTTAGATACCCCTTATTGAGTAGATGATCCGTATTGGTTTGGTAAGGGTCAAAGGTCATTTGGGGTCACCAGAGATCCAAAGGTTAAAACCTTGTAAACATGATATCTCTCGAATAGGTTAACTCTAATGAATCCCATACTTGACATGAGATTGCCCAGTATTAAATTAAGATCAAAAGTCATTTGAGGTCATTGGATTTCAAAATGGTATTAATATGGTATTTAAGTTTTTTGATATATGCCCATGGATCCTACTCATTCTGTGCCAAAATTGTAAAGACAGTTGTTGATGAAACACTATCAACTTGAAAGCACAGTAATGGATTACATTTCATTGGCAAGGACTTACTAAGCGTTTGGCTTTCTGGTTATCTTTGATTTCCTGTCCATGCATAATAAAAATGAATAAAGCAAAATTTCTCAGTTCCTCTTCCCCCCTACTAAATGATTTAACTGAATAAAATTTGTCTGAGCTGTCCCTCTTTACGGGGTTGGGGGTAAAGAGAAATTAGGCATGAACTTGGATAACAAAGTCTTAGCCATATTGCAAGGTCTGGAGAGAACCATTTCCTCAATTGCTGGCATCGGCTTTTTTGTCCAAAATTTCTTTGTAGGCTACAAGCCAATGATGGCTCTCCGCTTGGATAGTGTCACGTATTTAGCCCCATTTCTGCACAAATAAGGTCACACAAATGGCGCAGAAAGAGTCCCTATGATAGGGGTAAGCTGTGTAATAATTTGAATCACTTATGAAAACACTTGGAATTTGAAAAAAAGTGTGATATAATGGTCCAAATTTCACAAATCCTACCAACCACACCGATAATACTACACATGCTGAAACTGTGGTCAAGTTAAACATTAATAATCGTCATTGTATTTTTATAAAGCACGAGACTACGGGTGGTAGGCTCCTTTTCACTAATATCACAGTTAGTTTGAATAAGAAAGCTGCCGAAATAATTGTTCAAACAACAACCTCTTAAGCAAGTCGTCAAGAACGAAGCAAAAATTTACATGTCCGTAAGTAACATCAAAATGTTTATTTGGTAAAAATGAAAAACAAGGTTACATGTAGCAAGAAAATTTGGAGATAACATTAAGAATGTACCCATTTTGTCACTCTCTCTCTCATATGTTATTGTGGAATGCTGCCATTCATTTTGTAATTGCTCGAGATGATGGTGGTTCAATTCAAATTAACAACCGGCCCAAATTTCAAGGCTTTCCCCTGCGATAGGTTACGAGCGCCCTGAAGGTAGATCGGGCTCTGCACCTTATTACATGACTCATCGACCCACAGGTGTACCAATCTCCCAACTGTACACACAGCCAAATACACAGTTACGTTATCTTTGAAATGGAAATGTGACCCAACTTCAAATTGAGAAAGTTAACTAAATATCCAAACTCGCAGAAGAAGTTGTTCCAGATAGCAACCAACCAACCTACCCCTGTAATATCACAAGGGCTCATAACTTTAGGTAACTGATTACGTCAGCAGATTGAAACGAGAAAGGACTTACTTGACTCCGAACAGTGACGGGTGTAAATTATGAATCCTACTTACGCTTGTGTCGTTTGAACTATCCTGCAGCTGAGAGGTAACTTGACTTTTGGCTGTCTCTGTTTAAACCACGTTATGAAAGTGCAGCGTTTTTGTATCCTAGATAGTATGCCGGTTTAAGCAGACAGTGTCCTCGATCCATAGCCATCATTTTCTTCCTGAAATGTTTATCATTCCCATACTGCCCAATCAATAGCAATTTAGAAGCAATTTAAAGATAAAAAGCTGGTTCGTACTGTAAACAAAATAGGCTAACTTGTTGATCTTACCAGTATTTTAAAGACCTACCAAGGTATAGCGAATTCAATCAATAAAGCCTATAGTGTAGCATAATAAAATAACCATAAATTTCTCTAGCACGTTTATTCTGTTACGGTGCGATGTGACAAACAAACCAGTAACAGTTTCATATTCCTTCATGTATCCTCTTAAAGGGGTTTAAGAGGCACACACAATAGTATAATAAAAATAACGGTAGATGGTAGTCATATGACAGATCTACAGAATTCAAGATTGTAAATAACTTACGCCTATGTAACTAAAATGGCGGTACCAGACCAGGTAATGTGCTGTTTATTGTAATTAAAAACTATTCATGGAAAGGCTTTCATAATTTGGCACAGAACAAACTTAAACTGACATTTCTGTACTTGCAGGCAAGTACGAATCGAAGCCTCTTGAAAATAACACAGCTCACACGTGTAAGGTTCATACTAAATGTTGGTTGTTGGTTTGATGCAAATGTTACTACTGTCGATACTAGTACCGAGCACCAGTAACTATGTAGAGCCTGATTGAAACAAGTCCTTTAATGATTATTAACAAGGCCGGTCCTGTGCTGTCTAATTCCCTTGACCAACACAACCCTTGTGCATAATTTCCGGGGACCTCTCACGCTCCCAAATAACAATATTTGTGCACCAAACTTTGCCTATCAACTATCTTTCACGTGTTACACATGCACATAATACTCCTACCCTAGCAAACTTTCTCAAACATGTACTCTGAAGCCGAAAATTAGCTACGTACTCCGGTTGATGGCAAAGCATGTTCACATACATATACCGTTCCTTCTCATGCCCACGGAATGCTTTGTACAAAAATTCCTCACCTTAAGGGGAAAATGCAGTCACCCCAATGAGAGTTAGAATGCCCCATCACTCTAGTTCATGAACGGCCTATTTTGTTCATTTAACAATATATTTGTTAGTGAATTGTGAAATTCAAGGAGAATAGGCTCCTTGCTTTACCTATTGTTTGTAATAGTTATGTTCACAACGTCTTCAGAGGTGCTTGTAATGCAATAAGAAGCGATTTGCCAGAGTTTGCAGATTTTTCAAAGCAAATTTTGGGGCGACTGTCTATTGCCTTTATGCATCTTGACTTGTTGAAATAGTCACACTTTTCGGCAAGATATACCGATAGTTCTTTACTAGAATTGACACTGGTTGTATTCTAACAAGCAAACATTATGGAAATACAACAAAAATCCCCCCCCCCCCATAACAGTATTGTGTTCAACAATTTTGTTCGAAAAAGTAAAGAAAAAAATGTCTCAAATGTTAAACATTCCCACATAAGTGAAACCACCTCGCCAGTTGCACCAACAGTACAGTGCTATAATGTACTGGTTGCAATGACATTCTGTGATACCCTGGAGCAATTGTCTCAGCGACAGAGGACAACAATTTGGACTGAAAAAAAGTAGAGCAATTCCTACAAATGAAGCTGTGGCTTCGATTAGTAATTAATTACATATTTAGACTTCTATAAACACATCATAATAGAGTTAGCTCTTGTTCTAAAATAAGGTTTGAGGAACAGATAACTTTCGTATTTAAACGCTGGACATTCTAGAACATAATGAAATTCATCCCTTAAATAATTGTTACTCTTACTTGAATTGCATATTAGATCATAACAGATTTGTAGTGCGAGTACAAACTCTCGAGTACGAGTACGAATACGAGTACAAGACCTTGAGTGCGAGTACGAGTACGTACTTGAGTACTTCAAGTCTGGATCATAAAATAGAATGTTCTTATATCTTCCAGAAACGACAGAAAAATTGGAATTTGTACGACGGTATTTATATAAATAATTGACCCCGATTCCGGAAGTCGATGATATGCAGATACTTTTCAGGTTCAAGACTGGTCTAATATACCCTATATACTTTGCAATGGAAATTCCTATTTATCCCAGCGAGCCAGTCCTGTTTATTCATATCGCTTATTTGCTTTACTCAACCATGAGAGGGATAATAGTGTTATTGGAATAGAAGCCTTGGTTTACACAATTTGTTAAATTAAAAAAAAAAAATTCGACACACCAGTTTTGTCCGTCGAGAACAGGCCTTTTTAATTGTACTTAAGCAAGGAGAGTAAGACGTATTATGATCATGGGTAGCCCTTTGAAACTTTTACATCATGTGGGATAATCTAAATTCACCCCAATTAACAGTTCTAGACTGAGAATTAACCATTCTAACCTCAACTATTTCATTTACCTTACAACGTCCTAAAAAACGATATGCCATACAATTCAAGGTATGCTTGTTTAGTTTAGGAATTTGTTTGCAAAATTTAATATTATAGGCTTCAACTTGGCTGTAAATATCACCCCCCCCCCCCAAATTTCACACCCATGTAGCAGAAAAGGAAGAACCAGCTGATCGAAGAGCTGATTTTGTAAATCCAATGGCAGCCTTAGATGGTAAGAATAACTTCATAAACTATATAGGGCACTTCTGACTCGGTTTACTTGTTTATTTACAGCCTTTGTAAATCTATTGTTATAGTAAGTACAACCCAAGAAGGAATTATCCTCAACAATTTTGACTACAGAATCCCCGAGGGTAAAACTAGGTTTACGTCTGAGTTCACCTTGAAAATACAACGTGTTTTAAGTCAGTTGCAATGTATCATAGTACAAGTCAACCCCATCAAGTGCATTTTGCAGCTGAACCAACAGTGTCGTCTGCTTTTGGAAGGTAAACGGTTACAAGAAAATTTCAAATCGTTCGTACTTAATATATCCTTGGTAGATGAAGAAAGGGTATTTATATCATTAAAGCAACGACTTAGATGCTTTTATAAATCATTGAGAAAGATAATAAAAAGCACCGGAGAAATGTTTCCTCCTTGCCTTACTCCAATATTACGGTTAAAACAATACGACGTATCTCCGTCGTTTAACCTAAGCGACTTAGAATTCTCATACATGACATAAATAACATGTAATACTTTACTATTTATGTCACTAATTACTTTAGACCACAAGAAAGACGTATTTATCATATAAAATGTTTTTTATAGTCGATAAAGGCAAAACAGATCCTTTCCTTTTCCTGAGATGATAGTCAATAACGTTATGTAAAACAAAAATTTGATCTCACATTAAGTGATTACTTCTGAAACTCACTTGTTCTTCGCAAATCAAACCTACACAATCAATATTGTTGGTGATACCATGGAGCTATTAGCTCCATGGTGATAGGTTGATCTGAAGGTGAAAAGCCTCCCAAGACAGCTGAGAAGGGTAACTCCCTAGTAATAATCAGGATCATCCATTACACCCTTCATTTTATAAATTGGCTTAATAATTCCCATTGTGCAGCTTGTACTAAGAACAATACTTGCTGAAAAGATGGTATTGAATCTCTTCTTTGTTACATAAACTAACTGATTTGAGCTGTCTTTAAAAAAATTCGTTCAAAATCAAATCCAAACTTAGAGCCTTATTATTCTTTAATTTTTAAACTAACTGTAGAACTTGTTCTACTATTAGGAGCTTATTTAACTCCTCGTTCGTGCCCTCCTGTGGCAACAATCGTGTGTCGAATGATAAACCATAGCGATCCTCGTTGTCACGATAACTGAGGTTTTCAAAATGGTTAACAGGTTAACGAGAGACTCTTTTGGGACCACGTAATGAAAAGGGTCTTGTACTCTGTGAGGTATATCTCTTAAAAGCCTCCCAATAATGTCTAGGATTAGGACTACGCATTTACCTTATTGGTGCGAATAACCAAAATATTTTTTCTTAGCATTTTCCAGGTACTTTTGTACCGTTTGGAAGCCTGCCTGAACCTGAACTGTTCCCTTGAATGTAGTAACATTTCATCGATTTACAACAACTACAAACCAACGCACTGTCTTTGCAAATTTCCTTGAACCACGTTTATGGTTCAAAACTGCTTCACCAGTCTCAAAATATACATTCTGTAGTGAAGAAACTATACCATCGAACTCACTTTGTAAGCATTTGCAATGTTAATAGCATCAAGGCGCTCAACAATATCTCTAACGTCAGTGGTACTTTAATAATTTCTAAAATCATCCACACTCTTTTCATTCTCTCATGAAATCTTCTTTGAATCTTTCCAACGTTCGGGAATTATACGTGGACCAACCATGTCACTCTGCCTGTCACAATATATATATATATATATATATATATATATATATATATCGCTAATTCCCCCCTTAAGGCGAAAGTCTTTATATCTTCCTACCTTAAGGCGAAAA
>WURT03070998.1:0-32109 GCA_009936505.3 Holothuria glaberrima
GAACAAGCTACAATAAAGCTGTTTGCTGCTTCTTATTTATAATTTGTTGCTTTATCATATGTACCTACTTAGAAAGCAATATTTCTTTTTCCTTTAACTACAACATCTCCAGTACTACACAAAGGGTTACAAGGTGCCAAGGTGCTTTTCAAAGATAATTTTTTTTTCAAAAACAAAAAGACTTTCATACCAGACTTGGAATATTTGAATATATTTTTCTGTACTTTTTCTTAGAATTCCTCCTTGTTTCTACAATTATACTCAAAGAATTTGATAATCAAATACTTGTACTCTGACTCAACACTGCAGACATACTCACTCATATTGGGATCCTTGTTCTCTTACTCTGAGGTGGACTGCCCAATTGAACTAACAGGGGAGGTATTAAGTAGGAGCCAAATAGATTTTGTACTCACACTTCAATTGTTTTACACTCATCCTGGCCTTTATCCTCAATGAAGAAAAAATTCCATATTCACACTGTCTTTTATCCTTAAGAGAAATATACCACCAGACATAGATTTGGCATAGGAGTATAAAGGGAGGGGGGCAACCAGCACTTATCCCCCTGTTTGACTGCTCCAATAAGCCAGCAACTATATATTGAATTGAATATAGAATTTTCACCTACCAACTGGAACTCCCTTCCCACTATCCAGGTGATTCCAACAAAAATGCCCCCATCACCCCAGTTATCTAGACCTCCTATGATCACTCCCTACACTGGCCCTAATGCACATACTATTATTTCATTCCCAATGACTAGGTTTATACATAATAAAATGTACCACAGACTAGAATCTGTACATGCAGTATCCACTTCCCGCCACGGATAATAAAATTTTCCACTCTTTACCATTCCTAACTGGAATTTTGCATTATACCAAACTCAATCATGCACATAATTTGTGAAAGGACTGTTGATGGTCTTGACATTTGGTCTCTTACATTTGCTTTTCCTCACAAACGTTTCTTTATAACGGTGTAGTGTGATCCCATGTTGGCTGAATTCTCATTTTAGTACAGGCAGTCATGTATGAAGGAAAACATGAGAGATTTATTACTATACCTCCACTTATAGCAACCATGCGACAAAATGTCCCAAACTGCTATCTAACATATATGTATGCAGAGGAATTTTCACAAGGTTTTCATCACAGTATTGAGGATGAATTTTTGTCCTTCAACGATGGAGCCCTCAAGGGAATAATTTTCAGGAGATGTTGTTCATAAAATGGCAACAGTTTGAGCTTAGAGGAGGTAAATTGTACAAGTTTAAGGACTAGTGCTTGTTATAGGGATGAGACTGTCTGCCAACTGGAGTGGATATGCTGTTGAAGATAGACATCTCCCGAGATGACAGAAAAGCTTTGTATGCGAAGTCATTTCATTGGACAGCAATAACTGGATTGTCACTGAGAGACAGATGATGCGGACAGCCAAAGCAAGGATTATTACACGTCAGGTCTGGCCAAGAGATTGACATAAGGATGTTGAATTAAGCAGCCAGTGGCAATGTTATCAGTTTTAAATTTATAGTTTCCTAAAGCTTCATAAATGTAGCATGCATAAAGTTTCCAATGAACTGACTCTTTGGACAGACCAATATTAGTGGCACAGATAAGAATAGCACTGGTGCTCCTGTCATCCTTAAATACATAGGCCTTTATGGTACTTCTTACATTTCTACTTAAAAATGTCAATTTCAATCTCTCTAATACAGTATTACTAATTCTGACATTTGTCTTTCTGCCTCTAGCAGCTAACTTCCTAGCTCTAGCTATGGAATCCACCTAAAGTTAAAAAGGTTTAAAAATTATACAAATTTTTCCTGTGTACCTGAATTTTTTTCTGACCAATATTTTAGTCATGTCTGTTAGTCTTTTGAATGGTCAAACCTTCGAAATTAGTTGCCTGATTTGCACTATGTAGAGGCCTTTTAAGGTCCACACACTTTCAAAAGTACCCTATGGAGCTTTTATTCTCACCATCAGAAAGAGCTGGGGCATCAATGTCTGCAAGACAGATGCCCAGCAACCCCTTTGTGCCTTTACAGTACCAATATGGCATTCTGACCTTTCAATACCCTCAACACAGATCTTGGGTAGGCAATACTACTGTACCTCCTGCTCCCCCGTCCCCTGCAGCTTTTCCCCCACTTAAGCCAGAACATATTGTTATACCCTGGCTCTATTCAATGTTGACTGGAGTGACACCACAACAGATACTGTGGGTGACCAAAGGAAATACTGTACAATTTGTACAATTTGTTATTAGACTTGATTGGTGTTTGATACATGACATACATAACAACTTTAAATATACCCTCACAGGAAACATTTTATCAATTCTATATCAATAACAAGAAATTTTATACAAATTACAATAGAAATTCACTGGAAGGGCACATACTGGTATTTTTTTCTTTTTTTGTTACAGCCTAGCAGTTGCTTCAATGTATTAGCAATGCTCTTTCAAACATTAAGTAAAAAAAAAGGAAAAAAAAATGTTTGATACTGTATAAAATTGCTTTAAAAAAGCATAATGACCTTCACACTGTCAACAATCATTCATGGTTCACACACATGTAGGCACCTTATTCACCTTTTAGCAAACAATGCCCTTTATGCTACTGGATCTGTCACAGGTGTTCTAATATACTTATTAAAATCAATGTCTTTGTCAGCCTCCACAACATCAAAAGTATAACTGCACCAGCTGTAACCGTAATTTGCTTCAGAAATGTGAGTACCGCACACAACCACGTGTGAATATACAGTAGTCACATGTTAAAGATGCCCTGGATAGGAATCACAGAAAGAAACACCCCTCCAGAAGCAATGATACTCACGTTTTATCTAGCAGAGCATATTGATCGAAAATTGATCCAAAGTATTAGCCAGGTCACAAATCACACAAAGATTAAATGGTTTTTAATTGTGAGCATTTCTTTTTTTTTTGGTTACAGGGAGGGGTAAGGAGTCACAATTATTTCAAGTTTTATGTAAATGTGACACATACCCTAATGAAAACTACAACATAGTACAACACGTATGGCGACAAAGGGAGGAAGGAAACCTAGGTGAGAGGGGTGGGGAAAAAGTTCAAATAGGGACTGAAAACTAAGGAGGAATGAGCCAAAAAAATCTATATGATGACAATTTTGCCAAAGAAAGTTGAAAAACTTAGAAATTGGATGAAACATTGCCAAACCTTGGAAGCTAAAAGTGTTAATTTGAGAAAATATCTAATCTAGTTTGTGATACATTGCCCCTCTGATTCTCAGGGGCCTAATAAACTTCTCAAAGAAGCCTTTTCCATACCCTCTCACTGAGGCCTTATTCATGAGAGCACAACTGATTGAACACTCACCAACAAAAAGCAATATCATATGATAATCACCATCAGGATTGTCAAAATAATTCATGCACAGTTTCAAAATTTTCCTTCTTCAACAAATTGTGGTTTATACATATTATCATGCAACATTAAACAGCCGACAATACTCCACTAACATGTTAAATTCCTTTTAACTGTACCCACTCTCATAAAAACACAATGCTTATGATTAGAATCATATACCTATGACAGCAGGTGAATATTGTGAAATAAGTCTTAACAAACATGCATTCTTAAAATGAAACTCAGATTGCTTGCCAAAGATATAAACTTACAGACTATGATTTTCATGACAACTTGAATTAATCAAATGATGCAAACCCCATCTCAACGAATCACTGTTAAAAATAAAACTTAAACAGCAATGCTGTTTCGAAATTTAGTTTTTAGTCTTCAACATTACAACTGTTATGAAGCATCAAGAAAAACTTATTTCTTGCATTCATACCCGAGGGGATGCATTTCTTTTGATTTGATATTTTGAAATAATTTCTACTACAGCCAACCTATCACATGTTGAAATGTTTGGCATATAATTGAATGAGATGATCACAATCAGGAAACTCTGTCCATAATCTTAAAGGTGACACTATTTCTTACTTTTTGTGAACAAATGTCATAAAATACGATGAAAAGCAGGTAGGCTCAGATTTTCCCAGGGAAGTTAAATCTGTTCATATTAATAATTTCTCATCTCCAGGGGCCAGTTGGAAAAGGCTCTCACTGAATCCTTCTATTCTGAGAAGACAATGTGGTTTAGGGAGAAGAGAGAGACAAGAATGGCAACAAGAAAGATGCACACAAGTGGGTTACGTGGGAGTGTAAGGTACGAGTGGATTGGGTGTAGATTTGTACTAAGGATTGAAATGGGATGCAAAAGTGTTAGTTCAGATGAAAAAAACTGATCCTGTAGCTTAAGATTTTAATTAATGTTAACATTCCTCTAAACAGTGATCCCAAAACAAAAATGCTTCTGTATTTGTAGCAAGCTGGCTCATGAAAGAAAATCTCTACCACAAAGTTGAATGGAAGCAGAGTCTGGTGGAACAGAGCTCCCCTCCCCTCCCCTCACAAGGAAATGCACTGTGTTTCATTCATTTTACCAAAGCTTCACAAAAAATAAAGGACCAGAAAGGTACAACTGTCTTGGAATGGGTTTGCTTGTTTTACAAACTCCCTGGATGTATTATTTGCTGGGTTAGCATTCAGAAATTATCTGCAGAGATAATTTACACAACAGTTTGAACTTAAAGGGAGGATGCAGTCACCCCAATAAAGAATTGTATAGTACACTATCATATTTCCTGAATGGCTCTTGAGAATCATGTGACAGTACTTTTCTCACTCTATTGTAAAATTTAGGAGGAGCAACTGCTTGGTTTACCTTGAATAAGCAATATTTATGTCCTAAAATATCATGAAAGATACTTGGAAGAGAAATAAGTATAAATTTGTGACATTTAGCTATTGTTTCAAAATAAGTCTGGGGCGACTGCCTATGACCTTTAAGTGATTTTGGGATAAAAGAGGAAATGTTTGAAAAAGCATGGATGGTCATCTTCCCGCTAGTTTATGCTTAGAGGCATAACAGTTATAGGCTTTAGTGCCCCCTGTGGGCTGGGGTTGTGGCATATGCCCACGGTATTCCCAGCCTGTCATAAGAGGTGACTGAAGGGGCTTTCACCGTATTTGAATTGTATTTGAAACCAAACTTGAACTTGAATCCATATTTGAACTTTACTTTTTTTTATCTAGCAGACACTATAAATAACACATTCATGTTGCTGTGTCGTTAAATCTCATTTAACTAACTATGGGCATGAGTGTTGTACGCATAGTACAATGCAGCCTACTTATTGTAAATGGAATGTTCCATCACACAAGAATGTTGGAAGTCTATGGTTGGACAGACTTCATTATTGATGCTTGGTGTTACTGGCATAATCATGTAAACAGGTCAGGGAGTACAAGTAACTTCTAACACAAACAAACAAAAATGCAGTAACCTGGGGTTTAAGGTGAAATTTTATGACTGAAAAGGAAAATGTAAAATAAAGTCATCCTTACAATTGCCCTTGCAGCAGTTGCCATTACTCACGGCTGGCATAGATGGCTGGCTTGCATAATGTGAACAACCTTCGCTCACTTGCAGTCTGTATATAGTTGTGCACGAGTGTAATTTTACCTATGATGCCATACATCATACTGTATTTCCAGGAAAAGCACAACAATCTGCCCTACAAAGTTGGAAATTCATCTTCACCAAAATTCCGCCAGCCAAAAATTAGCCAAAATTTTCAGTTTGCAAATACTGTCAGATGTCATAGACTCATGAAAACATTCTGAAGGTTTACTTCTAACCATGATACTTGGACTTCAATAATGCCGATTGTGTGATTTATAACCTGTAATATGTTGTGACAGTAATAGATTATGCTAGACATTCACCATACTGTGCCCTTTAATTGTAATTTTCATCTGCCTCGATTAAATTTTTTGCGAAATTTCTACATTACCAGGGATATTCAAAATAAGCAATTCTACATAGCTTTGCACATTGATTCCCTACATTTTAATTAAATGCTCTCATCAGATCAGGCCACCTGCTACAAAAAGTACCTTGCCTTAACAGGCAAATAAAGTCAACCCCATGTGAATCAATATATACCAGGGTAAAATCATTGATGGTTCCTTTTGATCACGTAACATTTTTTATTTTTGTTCATGAATTATTAATTTTTCCAAGAAATGTCTTAGTTTTGAGCTACCTGCGGTATGCAATAGTTGTGTTATAAGAACATTATGAAAGCCTGACATTTGAAAGGAACACAAGGAATGGCTTTAATTCTTCAGCTGATATTTCAAAATAAATTTATTGTTGATGCCACTGTTTAATGCTTAATAAAACAAGTTACAGTGAATGAATTATGTGATTAACTTAAACTGAGTGAATGTTAGCACCATATCTTGGAAAACTCATTTCACTAAATATTTTGCAAGAAACGTCACACAACACTCAGGTAATGCTCTACATGACATATTAATCTGTGCTTCAATTTTCAGAACATAACAAAAGCAGCTGAACTTTGCATGTTCACTGCCCTCTTCAATATCCACAAGCCTTTGATCAGCCATGAGAAGGGTACTTTGCATTTACAGAAAGAAAGCTTGCTACAAAACCAGAAAATACGTGAAGCTGTAACCTGGTTGAGGACGTGGTGAGAAGAGGAGATAACAGCATGACCCCACAGTGTATAACTTCCAAAATGCTCTATACACATGTTGTACAGTAGTGTTTTATGACTCTCACAATTGGACTTCTAAGACTTACATATCATCTTTTTCTCCAGTAGATGGCTTATAAAATGAATGTTCACTCGACACTGAAATCTTGTTTATACCCAGATGGCAACAATCAGGGTTTGCGTTTTACGCCGAAATGGGCGTTTTTTATGCCGACGGAAATTTTCCTTACGACCAAAAATACATTTCAGTCGTAAATATAAATTTCGACTTGCCAGAAAATTCAACTCAATAACACTCACGTACCTGCTGAATTATGATATTGTTCACACTACGCATTCCACTAGTTTACCGTAACTATAAAAAAGAACGACTCCAAAATAATGGTGTATCCCAATGTCTTGCAACTTTTGACAAGTGACAACGAACGTTCTGGATCGCGGCACTGCCATACATACTGTATGTACACTGTATGGGAATACATTTGTCATTGTGTTTTACATAGTATTACTAACATTAGATAAAGCTACACCTGTTGCTGCATCATACACGGAATAAACTGGATATTTTCTGCTAAATTTAGCTTTGAGGGAAGTAAATATCTTTTTTATTATCCAAGGATCGTTTCTCATCATAAAAACAGTTTGATATTAAATTACTTCATTCACGATTGAATTTATTGATAAATTGCGCTAATGTTGTAGTGGCCTATAGGCCTATAGGCTAGGCCTACGCTAACATTGCCGTTTATTGCTTATCGCGGTAGCCTCTGTATATTTAATCATTTACGTCAGAAATTTCATAGGTTACGACGCAAAATTTTGTATGGTAGTAAAAAAGATAATACTGTCATGAAAAATTACGACGACTTTTTTAGAGAAACGCAAACCCTGGCAACAATGGCATATATACATGAAAAGTATGTTATGACATTAACCTCCTATTACAGCCTTTTCCTTGCCCGCCAGGCAATGGTGGTAAATTGTTCCTGCACTCACTCTCACTGCACTTGTAACACCATCAGAATATGTACATTACAAAGAGGTACATATTCCTGCTGTGAAAGTATAAGCCTCTTTCCTGATCAAGCAGGTTTTCTTGTCAAGAATCTCTTCAGCTAGATGCCGAAGGGTGTAAACCAAAATATAACCCCCTGGTCAAGCAGGTATCATACACCTGGGACGGTGTTGCTCATTAAGCGTGACTGATTTTTTAGCAGATAGTCCCCTCTGTGCTTCTGATCTCACTTTAGTTAAGGGGTTAGCATTATAATTATGCATGCATCTCACCTATGAGTGTCATGGCATACCTACTGTATACAGCATGTCACACATGTGTAAGTTTCAACGATACATGTGCTTTTAGAGAAGATGAGGAAAGACACTCCTTCCTCCATCTGTTTGTTCATTCGTGCATCCATCCCTCCCTCTCGCTCAGTATGTTCCTTCATCCTTGCATTGGACCAGATCCATCCATGTGTTCGTTCCTTCATTCATCCCTGGATTCTAACACTATTATGGGGTAGACATTTACTAAGAAGACTGCTTATAGTTGGATCAGGTCAACTTTTGATTAATGGGGGCTATAACCAGCCATAAGTTTCATTACATATCCCTCTCCCCTCCATGGAACCCTTCTCCTTTTACCAGTGCCAAACTTAAAACAATATCAAAAAGGTCCCCTCTAGAGGCACTTCATATTTTAGTACCCCAGAAATATGTTGACAATATTTCATGTCTTTGGCATCTTTGTAATTCATTATCATACACAGTCAGAACATGCAAATTCACGGCCTTAATGGAACAGTTAACACAACAGAAAATAAATTCCTTTATGGTACACAAAATGTTCAAACCTTTCAAACATTAACATATCGATTTGATGGACAACTCATATGAAGGTACTTAGGTAACTTGAAATTAAAACAAATTGGCTCAAATAGAAATCAAATTAAAGTGTAATACTTTGTATCTCTTGAATAATTTTTTTGTCCTCTCAAATGATGCAAAATTCACAACTTTTGTAAAGTATTATATTTTGGGAAAGCACAGCTACTGTGAATGTTCTTTGATATTAATGCTGAATAGATTAACAATGAGAAAAGCTATTTTTCATCTACACTAATTTGATGATTTTACATTTTATATTTAAAACATTTTCCTGATGCTTTTTTTTTTTTGATACACAAATTTGATAATAAGGCCTGATAAGGCCTGAAATATGTTGATGCGATACACTATGGTACAATGTCATGTGGAATCGGGTTTATAGCTCTCCATTCCCTCCCCAATATCAAATTCACCTCAAAATTTTATGCAATGTCATGATTTTGTTACCCATATATACATTATTTCATACTTCTTGTCATTTTAATAATTGTAATTTTATGAAGTTGAATGAAGTATAGTTAAAAACCTTCTGCGGACACTACAGCATGTTGTTTGGTTCAATCACAGGTGATACAAGACGTTTGAAAGTATTCCAGTCACGAAGATATATTAACTAAATATATTAAGGAACAATCCAAGTGTACCTCAATAGTACTTCAAGAAAACAAACAGGTGTAAAATTTCACTGACACAGAACTAGGGCTCAAGTGGTAAATCCCCATTACCTGTCATCTTAACATCAATCCGTCTTTCCAGTTTTATTTTACACTGTACTTTAATTTTACACAGGATATTGAGTCTTGCAAGTTTTACTAACTAGAAGCACATAAAAATGTAAACATCATTTCGCTAGGAAATTTGTGGCGAATTTGGCCCCAAAGAGACTTACCCAGTCATAAGTGTAAGAATTTCTACAAATCTCACAAACAACAAGATGAGAGCAGTATGTCACATCCTGCAGGTGTTAACTGTTTCTGCTCATTATGAACTAAATTTACAGAGTAGTGGTGCTAAATCCAAGAAGACTATGGGTGATGTAAGTGGCTGCAAACTGCAGTTTTAAAACAGGTGTAGGAAAATGTCCTTTGTTCCACTCAACCACTCTTTGATGATGTAAAACACATTAAGGTCATCATACCATACTTATGTATTACAAGTTAGGGTTAGATTGATTTCCCCTGTCCAACCTTTACATAATTACATGAAAAATGAAAAAAATGGAAAATGAAAAATGAAAAATAAATGGAAAATGAAAAATAATGGGCAAAAATCCTAACCTTAATGCCAACATATCCTTCTCTATTTTTACTACACTGTATCAGTTTGACGAGAGCTTGTCGTGGGTTTTTGGTCCATAAAAGAGCAGAGAAATAAAATTTATTCAACCTCATGCTAGCTGATAAGTAATTAGGCCTAATGTCTTTAAGTAAAGGAAGATTCAGTTACTACCAAACATGCTTAGGACTTAACCAAATTAAATGTGTTTCCATTTGGGGCTTTATAGATTTGCAAGAAATTGCAACACTTATAGAATTCAACAACCATATGGGATTTATGGGTAACACATTTTTTCAAAGAAACTGAACCTAATAAGAACTAAAAGATAACTTTGAAAAAAAATATTCTTTTTCATAAAGAGAGAATCTTCTTGTCTTTTCCTAAGTATTTACAGTTATGAGTGCTGCAGTGTTCACAAATATTGGAATATATTAACCCTTTCACAGCCAGATACGTAATAGTATGTATCAAGTTAATGTACTGTTCACAGCCACTTACGTACTATTACTTATCCAACCTACTGTACCATGCTTAAAAGGGACCAAACGAGCTATTAAAATACCCCCAGAAGTCAGTGTAACCTTCTGAATAGCTTCTACGCATAATTTGTGTGTGTAGCGCTACTGAAATTTTTTTCATAACGTGAACTAGTAACGATATACAAAGCAAACAAAAGGGCAGCCTCCTCGTATTAGTCAGAATAAGCAGTGTGTATATTTTAATCAGTGCAGGAAGTTCTGAAGGCGGCCCGAAGAAAAAAGATGGTGAAACTGATTCGTATGGCATGTCCTCAAACATTCTGGATCATAATCGGGGCTCTGTCAACTGTCTGGATACTTTTCCATTGCAAAATTTGCGATCTCGGGGTAGATGAAGACCATACATCAGTACAGGGACCAGTTCCGGGAATTTAGGCAATCGACGGCCATTTTGAATTTTGTTTGACCGAACTGCATTTTTAACAACGGTATCTGGTAGAGGAATGTACATTCTACAATTTTCATGTTCAGACCAACTTTGAATTCAGTTAAAATAAAAAGTTATGTTACATTGCAAATATTGTCAAGAGCAGTGTTCAGCTAGCTGGCTGAAATGAGCACAATAGGAAAATTGAGGCTGGCTGCAAAGGGTTAACTATCTCTAATCAATTTCTCCTCAGTTTGCTCATGTTCTTCAATGTAAAGTTTAGGAAGCACTGCAAGTTTTAGTGTTATTGCCTTTTTCAGATGTATTACAAATCATTTCATTTAAAATACAATGATCTATATGTAGTGATGTATCTTTAACTGAATTTTGTTTCCCAAACCTCAAGTCTACCATTAAATTGAAGCTTCAAAGAGTATTTAGCACTTCAATTTTACAGTGACACTTTTGAGTAGATCCCTTGCCACCTCCATCCCTAATTCCTCCCCCCCCCATCCCTCCAAAAAAAAAAAAAAAAAAAGAACTCACACACCTTGAGTTCTCATCCAGGGCTATTTCCCAGGAAGCGAATTAAACAGCTCACAACTAACTACATATTTCCATGCACAAAGGGCAAATCTTCCTAGAATTACAAAAGTTTGTAAGTAATTTCCAAGGAAGAGGACCATGCACTGGCTTTCCCCATTTTCTTACTCATGTTCTCATCACTTCACAAGTGACATGCACATTAACTTATAAGTCCTCATCCCCATACCAAGGAATTAGAATGTGAGCTTGATAGCGAGTGAAAGGTTTTGGCCATTACGTCAACAAACAGATATCCACCTCCAACTAGCCTTCATGTATAAACAAATATCCCTGACGTTACTGAGAAACCATAAAAGGTGGAGGGCGCCCTCTACTACTGTGCTACTAGTTTACCAGGGTCTAGTTGCAGGTAAGTGGGGGTTACATATTAATAGGAGGTAAGAGAGGGGTGATGTAGATACAAATATCCCTGGCATTACCGAGAAACCATAAAAGGTGGTAAAAAGCATACTAGTACTCCTTTCAGTAGCCAGATAGTAAGTTAAGGGAATTTTACCTTGGATAAGAATCCCTGCATTGAGAATACCCTACACAAGCAATTTAAATCAGACAGTTCATTTCCTGGAGATTAAGGTTCCTAAAATTGAAATCAGTACAGACTTTATCCTATGACATATCTATTGTAGGTAACTATCAAATCCAGAAACTAATGTGAGTTTAACTGAACTGCAGGGCTGGAAAAAATTGTATATTTCTCAAGAATAATTTCACACTCACCACAACCGTTGTTGTGTACAAAAGAGCTAAATTTACCTCCACTTGCTCAGATTTCCTCTAAATTTGCTTCCAAATTACCAAACTTTTTCTGAAGAGAGCCCTCTAGCTTTCCAACTTTTCTCATCTATGACTGAGTTAAAACTTCACAATGGGAAGGGTACCCCATTCACCTACAGTACATTCTGTGATTGTAATACTTTTACCTTATTTTTGATGCAACATATCTGGTTTCTCACTTCATGCTTTGAAGTTAAGTCATAGTTACTTGTCAAGTTATTCCGCCTCTCCTCTACCCCACTACAAAGCTTTTCACAAATTATTCCACTAGTTCTTGCAATGCTGAAAGCAGAAACAACTTTGAATGCTAGAGGGTTACAGGACAGGCAAATTTTCACCTGCAATTAGCAATCATATAAGCAAATCATTACAGAGAAGCCAACATCATTCACATACTAGCAGCCCTTTTCACATCCAGGTATGTAGTGGAGGAAATTTATGATATGACACATTTGCGTCAAGCACACCACATACAATTGCACCCATGTATCCTTGTTCAAATCATTTCATGGAAATCCAGGTTTATCAAAACTTCAATCTGTGTAATCCACTATTTAAAAAAAATCCATGGAATAATTTTAAAGTCCTAAAACACACAAAATTTCCTTCAAGTAGAAAGGTATCAATAGCCAAGTTACTCTATTACATACATCCTATGACCTCCTTGTGACTACATCTGCTTAAAGCACTGAAAATAAAATCTTCCCCTGGCAAAACTTTTTCTACAGTGCCTAGATAAGCTAAATTATTTCTAAAAGGTCACATCAACTTGAATCTACAAGGAGTCTCTTACATATTTGAACCACCTGACTAAAAATTTTGAGAAGGGGTTATTCCCTTTTGATTTCATTTTACATCTAATATGAATACTTAACAAGTTAATTATTAACATCGTAACTGAATACAGGCCTAGATGACCTTGTAATATATCTAACTAACAGCATTTCATATTTTCTGTAAAGGGAATATGCGAAAAAACAGTCGCCACACATTTAGAGTATTAAGCTAAACCTTACAAATCTCTTCTTCATTCTCTGAAAAGTATTTTTCATGATGTTTCTGGGCATAATATTCATACATGGTAACCCAAGTTGTTCTGCATAAATCTAACAATGTTGTCAAACATGATCAAAAATGATCTTTCCAAATTGAGGATACCATGGTATACTAATTCAATATTTGGTGATTGCGCTTTTTCATTTCTATGACTCATGTCTTTTGGTTTGGATAATTGTAGTGACACAGATTTTCCATACAAAAGAAAAAAGACACATAGTCTAGTCAGGGCCTTCTAGTTTCAAGGTCACATATTCCTTTTCTAATTATTTTTGCATTCTCCCCCCTTTTTTTTTCTTGAAGAATGTGGGAGAAACGATGGATATAATATCAAGTTTAAATACCTGGTATGCTAGTCCCCTTGTTTCTTTTTAACCTGCTTATGAGATATTTTTCATAGGTCTGTTTTATTAAATCATTGGTTTAAATTTACTCCACTGAGATAATGCAACCCATCTGCCTTAGATAAGCAAGAGTGGGGGAGAGGAAGGGGGGAGGGGGAAGGATAGATAACATGGTCAAACGACCTGGTATGCTAGTATTAAAGTGCTAATATTTCACACCACTCAAACCAATGACCTTCCCATAAACTCACTCATTCCCTACCCCCCTCCCCTCCACCCCAGTCTCTGTCATTGCTCTAAAAGCCCTTACAAGACAAAAGGAAAATAAGGAAAACAACTTGACAAAAACTGTGACAACTAAACTAATAAAAATCATGCCAACCATTGTAACAGGATTATATACATTAAAAAAAAGCCAAGTGTTATGACTGTATGTCAGCCAGGCCACATGAATGATTAAGTAGAAAACGATTGCCTTTTGAGACAAATATTCCTTCCACATAGCTGAGTGTACACTGGACTACTATCTATTACATACATACATGCATATTACATCATCTTTTAAACAGTTTCAAATATTCATGAGCGAAAGGTAGATCAACTTTCCATTTGATTCTTTTACCTGTTTACGAGATATTTTTCACCTGTTTTATACAATCGTGGTTTGAATTCATTCCACTGTGATCATGCAACCCATCTGCCTCTGATAGGTATTTACCGTAGTTTTCATTACGGGAAGAGCAATATTTGACATTCATCCCCAACTGAAAGCTGCAGTATCTTGGATTATGTGCTTTTGGGAAGAAATCTGGGCTCACATTTCACTTTTTAATGGCTTCCTATCACCATGGGAAGCTGCATGTCAACTTAGTGAGCGTGATATCAAACTGCAGCTTTTGTAAAGAGGTTTACTTTCAACGTTTCGGTCTTTGCAAAATACCCCACAGCTGTCAATATTTGTTGCTTCCAAACAAACCCTTGGATTAATGTCATTTACCAGCTGTCACAGATATTTTTCAATTGAAAAGGGCCTCTGCTAATTTTAGGGAAAAAAAAATAATCACTGTTGTACCTCATTAACTTTCAACATGAAGAACACCTCAACTGTACATGACTGAGGAGAAACAATCAAGCAACAGAGACCATTCTACAGGTAAAGCTTAAACATGGAATAATTTCCTAAAGAAAGCTTCTTACTTCAAACTTATGGTCACTAATGTAGTTCATGTGCTAGTATAATTTATGGACATATTAAAACTCTTAAGGTAAAGCTAAGGTTAACTCGCAATTTTCTGATCGATCTGTGATTATGTATTAATAAATACTTTGTACAATCATATTTCACATTATACAGTTGCCACATGTATGTATTTGCACAAAAGTTGGGGAAGGTATTTTTACTTAATTACATTTATAATGAGGATAAAGTTGTGTATTAACATTTTAATCCATGCACTGTCAGTGGGTGAGAGACACAGGTTTGTAGCTAATACAATTAATATACAAAAAAGATGTCAAATGGATTAGTTATTTGTACACCTGAGTATTTTTACAATTGCATCTTTCATATGTTGATTAATCACCATTAAAGCTATAGCCTACTTTGAAATACTGCAATTTCCAGTGACTGCTTCTAGTCCCACCAAGTTACACAAATCACATGTTAAAACTTTCAAATCCCTATGGAAAGCAATTTGGACTATCTTAATACTTTCCTATTAACATGCAAACTCTTGTGTTAAAAAGAGTTAAAATTTGCGGCAAATCCCTAACGAAACTTGTTTTCCCCCAAGTAATCAAAGCTCCTTTGTTTTTAAATGTAAAACATGTAATTAGTTTTGGTTTCAGTTGTCATGGCTTATTTATCATGGGAGGGATTTGTTGCCCAGATACAAGACAAGTCTTTTACATAAACCTTTGATAATACTAAAGTTTGTCCAAAAATTGTACTTCCAAAGAACTACATCCTTTAGTCATTCCACAGGGCCCCACAGAACTACATCCTTTAGTCATTCCACAGGGCCCCACAGAACTACATCCTTTAGTCATTCCACAGGGCCCCACAGAACTACGTCCTTTAGTCATTCCACAGGGCCCCACAGAACTACGTCCTTTAGTCATTCCACAGGGCCCCACAGAACTACGTCCTTTAGTCATTCCACAGGGCCCCACAGCTACAAAAGCCATTTCTACAACTTTTTCTCTGCTGTAATACAAATTAACACACAATAATTTACCTTCACCACATCCCTGCCATTTACTATACATAACTACAGTTGGTGTGCATATGGAAACTACCATCCTGAAAGCCATAATTTTTTCTTATATTTGTCCAAAATTATAAGCAAAAAGATTCATATTCGTGTTTTTCATCAGTTTATAGTGTGCCTTATTGTTCTCAAAAAATTTTGGCTGTCAGTTGTAGTAAATGTCAACATTTAAAGCTAATTTCATATTCTCATTTTAACGAACAGCAAACAACCCTGCATGCTCACCTGCTCGGAGAATATTTTCCAGTAATTACATTCATTACAGGTCATGATGACATCAGTCTTATGAGGCCAACATTTTGCATGGTAAGTGACAGTTATCATAACAATAATTCTGCAGTATGTCTTGTGGTTAAAATGCTTCTAATGGAGAACAACAATTCATCCACTTATAATTACTGATGAAAAGATGGAATATACAAATTGTATCATTTCCTCTGAATTTCTCATCAGTGAAATTGTACACTTAATTTTAATGCAAAATATTGTCAAGGAAGAAATCATTTTCACATTTGATGATGTTAATATCAAATGATTAACTTACAATTTGAATGGGATCTTTCATATACTTCAGGATTGGATTTACTTTGAGGTCACCCAGTCGCTATACAATAATGTACAATACAGGTAAATTATATAAAAAAAATATGCTTATTGAAATTGAAATCAGACATCTTCATTACATACTCTCAATGCCAAAATTTTGACTGATTACCAATTTGCAACTATGTACTGTAGCTTTTATGCCGTCTGGCTTAGATTGTGGGGGGGTGGGGGAGAACCCCAGCCAACAGGCCTAATACGGTCCGCAAGACCACTTTATCAGGTCCTGCGAGAAAATTCAAAAATGCAATTTCTTGAAGTCATGAAATAACCAGTAGTTCAGCAATTAACCTTTTTTCCATTTATGACTATTTGGCTTAAATGTTTAATACCCTATACATGATAATACTGTAAGTACTGGAGCAAACTTCATCTCACACACACACACACACATTCTTTGTAGCATGTATCGAGAGCTGACCAACAATTGCGACATTTTTTGGCCCATAAATAATTTTGTAAATCAAAATAGCCCTTGGTAGCAAAAATGTTTCTCATCCCCTAGCTTAGATCATAAGGTGTGTGTGCTGAAATCTAAAAATGCTGAAGTTTACTCACTCAGTTTGCACAATAATTTGTGATGTCAAATGTATACTACTCAGATTAAGCCCCCTAAAGACACTGTACTTTGTAGAAAAACATGATCACTGTCATATTTGCTAAGGTGTGATTTATCCATGCCTGCCCTGTCCTCACAACATTTTATGCAAGGAAGCACAAAAATTTCCAAGGTCATAAAAGTATTTTTATTTCAAAAGGAAACTAATGCAGGTAATACGAGTTGTACAAGGACATCACAAGTTATTGCATAATGAAGTACAGTATATCAACTAAAGTGAATATATTTTACCATTTTATTACTCGGCAATAGATCTGGCCATGCAGATGAGAGTTGGATGAATGAGATTGCTTTTGCAACCTCTGTGGCATCTACAGGCCTATATTCTTTTAATTCTAGACTTTGGGTACACTTTAAGTTAAGTGTCCCTTCTGGGGACATAGCTCCACTGAGGAAGCAGACCTTCAGGTGTACTTGTCTGATTTTCACCCTTTAGCCTTAGCTTTTGGGACTGGTAAAATAAAAAAAAGTCACATCATCAAACATAAACCAAAATATTAACTGCAACTAATGACCTGAGACTACACTTCTTAAAGGGGGAAAGCAGTCACCCCAACTAATTTTGAAAAACCTCTTATATCTTACAGATCTCCCTCTATTTTGCTCACAAGTATTTTTCACTATGTCTCAGTATAAAACACTGAATATGGAAACTTGTAAAGAAAGCCAAAGAGTTAATAGCCTGCATGAATTAAACTAAAATGTAACAAAAATATTGTCAAATGATTAATAGGAGACATTCCTGAATAAATATGAAGGGGTACTCTTATTCAAATTGAGGGGTTGCATTTTCCACTTATTGATGCTGTTCAAAATATTTGAAACTTAACACTAAAATGCAAACAACTGCAAAAAGATTAAGCATCAACAATACCAGTGAAAGTCAATAAAACACAAACAAAAACAAAGAACGACAACAAAAACAAGATCTTGATTAACATGAAAATGTGTGAGAAGACAGGAGGTAATGGCAATGTTTGCATTCATTGGACATTCCCAATGAAATTTTGAGCTTTCCTCTTCCTTACACCTGCATAGTCATCTCATTTTGAATCTCCTCTTCAACTCTTCTATGACCCCTTTTTATCACCAGGGAGTTACCTCCCTGCTCTCACCAAAAAATTTTACCCAAGGCTACATTTACAATCTCTGGCAATATTTAAACACTGTCATCACTACAGGTGATAACTTGACTCAGTTTGAAATCATGCTCCAATTTCAAACAGATTCCTTTAGCTACCCAATTAGTTTCACCAGCAATTATACTTAAACATCAATGACTTTAACAGAACATAGTTACACCCCCATCTAGGTGCAATTCAAATCAATATATTATGTAATCATTAATTCCAACAACCACTTCCAAATTGCCACGTGAGACCCAAGAGATACATACTTTATTAATTCCAATCAGATTCAGTCCTACTCCGCAAATCTTTTTCAATGTTGCAGCAAAGATTGCGCCATTCCCAGAGTAATGACACGACCACCTGCTAGTTAATTTCTTCTCAAGGCCATGACTTGTCACCGGCTGGTGTTATAGTCTGTTTCCGCAACAGACGACATACAACACACAACTGGTAATCTGTAACCCTGCAACATTTCAATGTAAATACATGAATGTTTGCATAAACCCTTAAGAGTATGATTAAAAATTTTCAGGCAAACAGATGTTAATTTAGAAGTTTAAAAATGTACACAAAGCCTGTAATGAGAATACTTGTTTATCTGAAATTTTATAAGCAACAAATAACATGGAAACAACATTTATTAGGAGAAACAAGCATTATAGGCATAATTGGTTCCCAGTGGTAGTTCCTGGCCATCGCAGCCTGCAATGTGCACAAATATAGCCCTGCAGAAGATTCAAGGTGCCCAAAATATCAATAAGAACAAAAGCTCTCAGACAAAGTCATTGCTACTACTGTAGCATACAAAAAATTTAAAGCGAAAACCCCAGTAAATGTGGGCCACAGCCAGGAATACTTGTGAACCCCTGCATCTATGGGGGGCAATTAATTTGTTAGAAATTTTGAGCTAGCAGAGCCTAACTGTTTCAGTTTAGTGACATAGTCTGACGAACTGAACTTGCAAGGTACTAAACACTTAAAATAACAGAATGATAAACTTTCAGTTTAACAAAACCGAGTATACCGTACCTAACAAAACTGAGTATACCATACCACAGTTTACATAAAAGGTGGTTAGTCCTCTCTACTTTATGCCCCCTCCTTGATACACTAAAACAAAGGTCATGTGCATGAGGATATCAAAGGATATTAACAGTCCATTAGAAATGGATTGTACTCAAATTTGGTTCATATTGCTAAACACGTTTAATTAAAAGTACTGCCGTTCTGCCAAAGTGACGATTCGCCCATTCAAATAACTTAAACAGTCATACCAGAAAGGTCATATCTTCTGAAAAAGAAGTTTTACAGGAGGTATATGAATATAGAATATAAAGACCAAAGAGAAGGGAAGTAAAAGAGAAGACAAACTATTAAAGGTGACCCAACAGCTAGATTTTGTCTATGTAACAGGCTGTAGAGCATACTCCTTGTTGGTTTGGGAAGCCTTAAAGGGGTGCTGAACAAACACTGCCTGCTTCCCAGGAAAGCTAGATTTTGCCTTGACAGAGTACCATTGTTTACAACTTGTGGTGTAGGCATTTATACAATGTAGAGAGTACATGAGCTATATGTACAGTGTTGTACATGTGCTCAAGGATACCATTATGTTCCATACTGCAAGAAATGTCACCTATACTTGTGAAATTGGCTATACTGGTAGGTACTACATTTTTTAGGTAAATTATTTTAGAGTTATTTTCTGTCAGATTTTATGTGTAAACTGCAGCGGCCATAATTACTGATTTAGGCAAAACTATTATGACATAACCAGAATGCAAAAATGCATTGAGGTTTAGATGAGGTACGTTTTATTCCAAATAATGCCATTTTTGACCCATTTCTTTCAGTCACTAGTCAAAATTTATTCCAAGTAATGCAATTTTTGTCCCATTTCCTTCAGTCAGCAGTCACTAATGCTATCTTATGTGTTGGAAAAATACAGTTTAGTGTTCATATTTGATCATGGGATTTCTTGGAAAATGTTGTGTTGTAACCTGTGGGACATAACCCAGATATAAGGATCTTGGGAATTCTTGGGGAATTTTGCTTCTTGACCTCTGGTGACCCCATATAACAATCTTGGGAATTTTAGGTAAATTTTGTTTTTTGACCTCTGATGACCAAGATAACGATCTTGGGAATTCTTGGGAAACTTTGCTTTTGACATCTGATGACCTCAGATGACATTTGACCTCCACTATAAAACAATAGGTTTCATCCAATCACCACAAGGCATTCATGCATGCACACACACACACAGAAACTGCTTTCAGTAACATAATTATTGCATTTTACATAAATGTCAGGTGTGTGCAGCCTTACAATAGCAAACATACGTAACAACAAGCAACTTCTATGAGCACCAGTAGCTCAGTGATTCACTGATTTGACAGAGTAAATGTTTTCTGATTTACCATTTTCTTTTGGAGTGGGGTGAAAATTCTAACACATAAGATCCAAAAGTAAAGAATATTTAGAAACAAGTTCTGAAAAAGTGCCTCTTTCAGCAATCTGGGATGAATTTGAGGCAAAAATTCTTCTGGTATGCCATGAGTTGAACTACCCAATTGCAAAAGCTGCCTATACACCTAGCCTGGAGATGTGTGAAATTCAATGGGATATTATGATGTCGTGGTATGCATATTTATTTCCTTACATTTTAGACCCTGGCTATGACAATGTAGTCAACCAATGGATTCCTGCCATTTAAACAGACAATATAATATTCATCCTCTATGAACCAAGTTAGAAGTTGAGATTAAGCTATCCATCACCACACCCTTTACATAACTTGAGTGACCAGTTTACATCCACAACAAAACTGCAATTGCTTCTATCTCTCTACCAAAGCCCACTGGACACTTAGGAGAGCATCTTCCTGTACTATTTAAATTTGAATGTGGGATCCACACAATTTATTCACATTAGTGAGTAAGTTATTACTTTTTTTGTGAGTAAGTTAATACTTGCTATGTGAGGTTTTTTTCTGCAAAGTGGTGGAGCTGTTTCAGATCAAAAGCTAAACCCTGCAAGACATGGCATGGTTCCTTCTCATCTGTATAAAGAGTTCACCTAAAGCAAGAACATATTCTAAGTGTACTATACGACTATAAGGAATCGTCTTGTGACTCTACAAGCATTCAGTACATAATTTTGCTGCTCAATTGTTCTGTGGCATTGAACTCAACAAATAATTAATAAACTTTAATTCGATCGCCAGCACTTTTTCAGAATTGAGTGAAATTTTGTAAAAACACCTCTTTTAGTGAAATGAAGTCTTCCGATTTCAAAGCAATTGGAGAAATTTGGCCCCATAAACATCACTAACTGTGCCCCCCCCCCCCCCCGCCATCCTCCTTTCTGTCACACTGAGTTAATACTTGATACACATGTATCTCTTAAAAGTTACCTTTTATATGCAGCGTCACAGCTAAAATCTTGTTAAACATGAATGAAAAAACAGGGATGGATAATAATTCTTCAAAAACTTACACATTACTGGCTGGTCACAAGGCTTAAACTGTAATGCCAACTTTTGATGAGTTTAGTGAAGAATTGTGGTGTGAGCGCCATACATTGAGAACAAGTGCAGTGGTTCTGGTTGTAATTACAATAATTTAACAGTAAACCATCTTTTAATGACTAGGTACTACAAATTTGACTTCAGCATAGAATGGCTTGACTTCGTTAATCTGTAGGTACAGTACAAATTCAGGTACAGGTCCAGCTTAGGTGTACAAGTATTAGAAAATGAGTATGACATTGCAGTAGATCCACTTCTAGGCCCTGCTTCATAGAGGGTTGAGATCAATCTTAAGTTTGATTTCAATAAAACAATTGCATGGCAGATCAAACCTAAGATCGATTCTAACTCTTTTGGAAACAGGGCCCTGGACAAGATTCATTATTATCCTTGAAAGGAACCAAATGAAGTTTTTTATAACAGTGAAATGGAGAACACCTGCTTGTCCTTATTCAATAATTTCCATGCTTAAAAACAACTAGTCTTGCAACTTGACAGTTTATGCAAATTTGTATTGCTGCCATACACATCTTGAATGCTGAATTTCATGACCTGGCATATAGTGAATATCATATAGTAAGCTATAATTTTAAAACAAGAAGTATTGTATTTTGATATACACCCCCATATTTTTTCCATATATTAGCATTGCATATTATAGGAATGACAAAATTTATGATTAATTTTTTTTTATTCGTAATTTATAAGATTTGTCATTGTGACCTTGCAGGCCTTCAAAAAGGAGGACAAATTCAAGTCCTGCATCAAGAAACGGCAGACAGAGAAGAGGCTACCCCAAATCCAGACAATGCAGATAAAAGTTGGATGTATGGCCACCCTCATGCAGCTACCTGGATGGATGCTGTGAATGAACCTTTTATTTTCAGTTCACTGAAATACTTTTATTAAGTTACAAAACGACAGCCGCAAACATTGATAATGGCTTCATACTTCATTGAAATGGCAAACTAACTCTTGGTGTGCTCTTAAGTGACCAAACAGGACACTTATATACAAGACTTATCAAACACTAATCCATAGGTGGGCTAGACAGCCTCATCTATTGCAATAAGGATCTCCATAGTCAAACAGAGATGTGATCTCACAAGAATGTCTGTTTACACTTCATAGTGTGAACTCCTGCTAGGCCTTGATTACCTCAACCTGGATCTTCAACTGTACACCTCAAATGTAGTTTATATACAAAATACTACTTGTGAACTAGTCATAAAAGTAGTACACTATGGTTTCAGACACACGTTGCAGGTGGGGGATTGAGAGGGGAGCTTTCCCAGCGGCAGTTCTCCCCCTTTTTGGGGGGGCACCACTTTCTCCTTTTGGGATAGTCCAAAAGCTGCTGTACATTACGTATATGCTTATTTAGGTTTATTTGCCACCCTATAGAGACTTCATACATTTGACATTCGTAGGTGCCAACTTTGCTCTCATGGAGAAAGCCCCCCACCCCCGTTAAAATCCTGGATCAACCCCTTCATTGGTACAATTATACAATGCCATACAGGGCCACTATTCTGCATGCTGCTTTACCCAAATATACTTCTCTGTCCAGTGACCTTAAATCAGTGCTCTAGTCACCACAAAGGAAACTACAGACTGGTAAAACTTTTAAAATGTAACCAAATATTGGGGGAGGGGGTAGGACGGTACATGCAGAAGATGGTTAGGTTCATAATGATTGTTACTACCACCCGATGTTGAAATAGATGCCATATTATTTTTCAACATTGGGTGGTAGTAACAATCATTATGGACCTAACCATCTTCTGCATGTACCATCCTAACCCCCTCCCCTAATACTTGGTTACAGCTACAGGAGACCAAATTGTCAACTTTCTCCTTGATGAAGAATTCTTTTTTGACCATGGACCTATATACAGCAGGGACCTCTGAGAGGTGTGAATGAAAGACCACAGCAGCCAGTAGCAGTGATCCTTTAAGTTATGATCCATCTACGACGGACCCTGTCATCAGCATGTGTATGTGTAAATCTGAATCTCTCATGTTCATGACAAAAAAAATAAATGTATAGGGCTAAAATTAAGCCAGCATCTAGCCAAAGCTATTTTCCTATTAGCTGAAGCTGTAAGGGCACACACTTACATATCAAAAGGCATAAATGTCAAATAAAAAAATCTGTATTATCTGGTATGAGGTCGGTTGTATTTTCTCAGGAATAGCAGGAAGACTAAGATATGAAGGTCACACTCTTTGATAAAAATATGAAAGGCCATGGCCTATGTGGCCTTTGCTTAATCCAGATCTCCATACGCAAGAACATCCTTTGGTTTCAGGTGTACAAGATGTGTATTATTTTAACATATCTTGCTGTTGTAGTACAGCATCACAACAACCTCCCTGATGCTTAAAAGTAACAGACCAAGAACTAGATTCACTATTTCTGATTGACTTAAGTTTACATACTGAGATACATGTACCAAGCATATTTGCACAAATGGTTTGTATAAACTGACTATTTATTCACAAAAGAGGTGATGATGAGATTTTGACCAGTCCATCCGCATACTTAACTACTTTATCTAAACACTCTCCAACAAATGATATAATCAGTACTTTGAACAATGAAAAATTAATGTTTAACACATTACAGCTAAGAAGAGGATTCATGAAGGATATTTTGAAAAACTTGGTGTTAAACATGTACTACATATGTGATCAAGTAGTCACGGCAACACATATAAAACAAATCATGTGACCCTTTTACAGAGGATGTACAGATGACATCTCCTCAGAAAGGTTTGACTCCGTACTGAACAGCCCAAAAAAAAAAGTGGGATTTTTTTTTTTTTTTTTCACATCATCGACATTTCAAAAAAAATGAGGTGAGAAAATTTTGAAATTGTGGCTTCTTAGATGGCAGGAAATGCACTGTGGGACACATTTTTATTAACTTTGCCCTGTAGCCTAAGCCCTATTTGTCATTTCATCCATCTGCTTCAGCAACATTAACTGTTAGGCCAGGTTATACTTGAGTTAATATAAGCATAACATTAAGCATATGGGCCTAGGCCAACCAGTCTTCATTGTTCATTGATTCATTTTATAGCCTAGCCTAGGCTAACTACTGTTGCTCTTACTCAGTACTATGGGCTTGGACTAGGCATGATATCGGTATAGCCTAGGCCTATGTTAACTAGGCTATGCCTGTGTAACGAAATGTTAGGCTGGCCAGGTTATTTATAACTAGAATTTTTTAAAAGTTGATTTGCTGCATATAACGACTGGCAGTAAGTAACCACCGATTCCGGTGCTACAGGATTGACACACATTAAGTCCAGACTTTTCCTAACAAACGAACTGTAAGACAAGCTATAGTATAGCGTTAGACTAGGCCTAACATTACCTTACGAATACAGTCACCGAGCCAGTTCTTTGCAAGGAGATGTTTCCATTTAAATACCTGATTATCTACAGTGCATTAACGTTCCAGCCATGGCTAGAGCCACTTGTTTTTAGCAATTTTGTCAAAGTCACAAAACGAGAATCCCTTTTATCTCGGAATGATTTGGAAATGTAACTCCCATTTTCCGCACACAGCATGTATGCAGTTCAATGCATACATGCAATACGTAGGGCCGGACAATCGATCACACGGTCACTTCCCGCCCTTGCATGATGTGCATGCTACGCACAATATCGATGCCTGCACAGCTATGTACATTCTAATTTGAGAACGACCATGCATGGTACTACCCATCTAGTGGAAAGGATTACCGCGAAAATGTACGCATTGCTTCTGTACGTACTTACGTAAGCACGTACGAGCATAATACTAGTGCTGTAGAGTTTAATGGGCTTACTTTTGCATGTTAATGCAGTGGTAAGCTTTAAAGAAATGTCCGCGTTTTTCTGCAGGTTTTTGTCATCACAAATAATTTCGATAATATACAAAAAAGTGGAATTGTAACTTTTCCGCAGAACAGTGACTAAAAAAAGCGGAAATCCGTGGAAAAGAGGAAAAAGCTCATGCCTGCATCATATAGACAGGTATGACAGTTCAGGGTTTCTCCTGAGTTGTAGAGAGTGTGAGGTGGTAATATGGTGCCAGCTTGGCACCAGCAGTGAGGGAGAACTACACTTAAGCTAGTACAGAACAGGTGGCAATTACAGCAAATTTCTGTGAGGTGGTGGCCAAATATTGTGAGGTGGCCACCCCAAGAAAGGATGCCAGGGGAAACCCTGCATTTACATGTCCACAGACCTGAATAATGGAAAATTATGTAACTGCAGACCCTCCATGTAAAGTGTTGACAATGTAGCACCAGCCATCTAGCTTATAGTACACATTGATGGTGGAAGCTGTAAATGTGCCTGAAAGTAACCTTCTGCAGTGACACTTTTCAAGTGAATTACCTTCCACACTTTAATAAAATTATAGCACAAAGAAATAGCCAGAGGGTTTGAATATGAAGCTAATATCCTTCAGAGGGTAATTAGCTCCATGAGCTACATGGTTGGAAGCTATAAATTCTACAAAACTCTGCAGTGGAGTTTTGGAAGAAAAACGAAAAAAAACTGTCTTCTTCAAGAAAAAAATAGCTGAAAACAGCAAAATCTGTTGCAAAACAGTCAACTTGCTAGCAAGGTGAAAAACCTGTGACATAGACTTTTGGCATTCAAAAGAAGAATTGAGAAACCCCACCTGGAGGGCTTTCTTCCACTAAGCTATATTTTATTTTGTCTGGTAATACTGAGGGTAACTGAGGGTTACATATGCAATAGGAGGTAAGGGGAGGGGTAATGTAGATTACACTTACTTCATCATAGATGTCATCATTATTGGTGAAATCACCTGGCGACCGAGGAACCACATGGACGTGAACATGCTGTAAGAGAGCAGTACATCCCATCAATATAAAATGTTGGGTAACTTTAATTGATAGAAAAAAATCAAAGTTGTACTCATGCTACTAAATTACCACACTAATGCACACTCATTAATATTATAAACTTGTGATCATTTTTGTTTAACCCACCTCTTTCTTACTGCTAGCTGAAAAAGGGACTTTTAAAAATTCTATATGCATTCTCACCATCATGGAAATGGCTATGCTATTGACTTAAAGGTTTCTTCATACGGTTGGATTTTGAAAGGGAAGCAATGGAAATCATCCATGTGTAATTGAAATGCGAAGCACTGTCACTGACATGTTCAGTTGCACTCATGCTACTCAATTACCACACTAATGCACTCTCATTGATTTTTATTCTAATTATAAATCTGTTGCATTACAGAGGAATTACTTACATCAAATTCACTAAACAGTTAAATGCTCCAGACAAAATGAATATTGCTGTACTCTTAAAACTATGATGATATCAAATTTAGTGCCTTCTAATGACAAGTAAATTGAATTAAAAGTGGAATCTCTACTGTGCAGTTAGTAGCTCCATGTATTTACACTTGTCACAAGCATGACAATCTTTAAATAAGTGCCAGGTTATAAAACATATCAATGAAAAGTGGTGATTCATCTAAAATCTCACTTCTTGAAGAAAAAAGGCCTGAACCATTTAAAGGGAGAAGGCAGTCTCCCCAAGTTTATTTTCAAAAATTTGCTAAATCTTACAGATCTCCTCTTATTTCTCTCATAAGTATAAAATCATTGAATATTGAAGGTAAACCAAGGAGTTATTCTGCATAAACTTACGAAATAAGTGACATAAATATTGTCACGACTGATATGAGCCATTCTTGAACTAGTGTACTGGGGTACACTAACTCAAATTGGGAGGACTGCCATTTTCCCTTTAAACATTGAGCAATCTTCAGTCCATTAAACCAGTCAAATATTCAACAGCACTATAAAGATCAACTCTATTCATGCAACAGTATACTCAGCTTCAGAAATATTCTGACAGACCATTACATAAAAAGGAACTTAACTTCCAATTAAGTAGTGCTGATTGACTACTAATGATTTCACTGATGGATCTGCCAACAATTCCAGCTTAAAGCATCTTTCAGCAATCTAAATATCATTTTATGAATTTCTCAAAATGTATATTTGAGGCATTTTTGTCCTTCACTTCTTGTTTTTTAAAGATTCTAGCACCAAACTAGGACGTTATAATAGCGTAGCCTGATTTTAAATGTGGAGTATGATTTAAGTTTGAATATCTTTTACATACAATCTGAATGGTTAATATCATGACTCTGAGATTCCTAAATATCAGCTTGGAACACAAGAAGCATCTAGTGAACTTCAGCACAAAGATAGTCCTGGCTAAGTAATAAAATCTTAAATTTATGGCAACTCTGGCTAATACTGATTAATTTGTGATGTCATACTGACAGTGATCCAATTTAGTGGAGGTGTTTATTACTTGCTTATTCATGAATGAAAATTTTCACCCTATGGGTGCTTTTTGTCCTTGAATTAAATGCCTTTAGTCTAAAATTCCATGAAATGAGCATATGTAAGTTCCAGGGTGTAGGTTATTACCATGACAACATTCCAAGAAGTGGGGCTGGGTCAAATACTGACTAACACTTGGACAGTGATAATGATAGTACCACTGGAAACGTTTCCAAACATTGTGTGCCATGTTAAATTAATAGCTCCATGGTTGAATAATTATTTTGACCCAAAACCAGTAGTCAGTTGCCAGATTGATAATGAAGCACCTTCTGCCACCTAGGCATCTTAGCTCCTGCATTCTACAGCTTAGTGGATAATGTATGAAATACTAGGAAAATTATGGATGTCATGGTAGTACATCCTTACATGATGATCTTATGTACAGCATACATGAGATGTACATTTCAACTTATACTCCTCTCTCCAGTACTACTAGTTAAAGCAAAATAGCTGAATGCAAAAGAATGTTTTAGAAGTCTACACTGACATTTTTAAGAAGAAAAAGCCAACATTAAAACTTTGTTAACTTTGGTTTGCTAATCTATAGACTTAACCTACAGTATCTCATCCATTACAACTACTGAAGAACCATATTGCCCTAGCAGCGAAGTTAGGAAAACTCTATAAGGCAGAGTTGTTAGGTGGGAAGAGCACCACCAATATAGGATATATAAGACTGCTACAAACTAATTCCCCTGTACATGGGGTTTGTTCCCTAGGCTAGTTGCCATAGACAAGGAAAGAAGGACTGAAGGTAATTAGCAAATGGTTCATGTCTTGCCATCTTTGAGATGGCCAAATCAAAATGAAGATTGCCACATTAATGTAGGACTACTTCTGAGACACTCAAAAATTGCTCTGCAGATAGCTTTCAAATCAATCTATCTTTGCTAAGCTCAGGGATTTTCCAGAGACGAAATTCAGTAGTTCAAAAAATGCAGAAAATTTTTCTCTTTTAGGAGGTGAAAACTGCTTCTTAATCGCTTGCAGCATTTGGAAGATACAAATTTTCAAAAAAATGCAATTTTTTCTCAAGATGAAGTGCATTATGGGAAATCTGTGATGTCATCACGGCACATTAGTTTGACAAAGAATTGAATTTCTTTATGATATTAATGCTGCTGTAGGGGATATTTAGCAACTTGATTTGTTATTCTGCATATGGTCTGGATTTGTGCTAAATCTATATGGAAACATATTCAAACATTCTAATAGTATCAAATTTTAAGGACAAACAGGACATTCAATTCTAAAGAAAAAACAAAGGGAATCTGAGGCAATGTGCCCACTTTATCTGTGACCTTGATGAGAACTGGAGGTATGTTTTTTTGACAAAAATAAGCACTCTTTAATATGAGGTATCTCGAGTTAGGAAAAGAGTATTGCTACAGAGTTTGAAAGGCACAAATTGGAAAAATTTTCTCTTTCGCATGAGACCTTTGTGAAATGAAGATGCCTTTAATCCAAAACTCATTGATACTACTTATCCCACTTAAACAGACATGTTTGCATTTGAAGAATCCTGCCCACTGACTCTTTTGAAAACATCTGGACCCCACCTTGTGGTGCCAAGTACATTGAGGGGAGACATCTCATACACAACAAGTGAGACACTCAATTTCTGAAGCTTGGCCTAGACCCTGGTAGGAGTGAAACAGATTAAATGGTGTTACACTGGAATGATAATTATTGCATGGTGTTGGAAAGCAAAATGGTCACATGATATGAACATATACTAAGCAACTTACCAAGGTCTCTTATTCATGAGAACATAATATCATGAGTATAGTCCTGTTGAATGATTCATGCTAACTAATAAAAGCCTTACTTGAGTTTCATGTGTGACCAGATGAGTTTGAGGTTACTGTAGTGTCAAGACTGTTAAGTAGCAGGAAGATGGAGATTAGTTTCTCAGGTTTCTCAGGTCAATCAAAAGGCATTTACTGTAATTTCTACTACCGTGACTAATCGATGGTTTACATTTTGAATGATTAATATTATTTAAAACTTTAAGAAAACTTCTAAATTGTTAGCCCACAGAGGACACAAATGTGGTTGTTCTGCTTATCACTACGAAAAAAGCCAACATCCGTCCTTGTTTAACCTTTAACCTTTTTAACTTTGAATGTAACAGGGATTCTAAGCTGCAAGCTCAGCTAATGTATCATGCATTCTGTCAAAGTTTAGATTTTGCATTACAACAGAAAGCAGCTACTGAGAATGCAGGGCTGGCCACTTCTACAGCATGACTTTAAGATTTGACTTGTACCACTGAAAGGGATAAGGGTGTGGTAAGCTGGGGTAAGGAGTTTATCTCAATGATACATTCTGGAACCACATCAGCAAGGATCCAATACCAGCAGATTAGCTCCAACTTTTTCTTTAAGCTTCTTTGCGTTAGCTGATGGGCTTCTGCATATGAGCCTAGGTTCTGGGATAACAAAGGTTGTGTATGTGTGGCATTTTCCTTGCATTACATTCCTGAGTACACGACTCCACAATATATACACATGCATATTCATTAGGTACAAGAGCAACCTTGTGGACAGCATTATGATGTTAGTCCAACAGTGCAACGGTATGCAGCTAGAACCATGTGTTTAACACACGCGCTTGGATATCAGCGATAAAAGGAGTCACCCTTACTACTAGTCAGCCACAACAAACACTGGGTGAAAAGCAACATTGTCAGCAGCTATCTCACAGTAGAAACCACTCGACTAGCAATAGATCTACACTCAGAATCACCAACTTAAATCGTGTGGATACCTACAAGAAACTATTTGTTTTATTAATACTGTCAGTCTCATGTAGTCTGGAAGCAGCCAGCAGCTAGACAAAAATTTCACAAAGAGACTGCAGTGTTGCATGCAACAATAGTAGTCCTACCATAAGCCTAGCCCATGAGGTTCTGCTTGTGATCCAATTTCGTTAACAGCAGTTACAACTGGAGCAGATTGTGCTAGAGGGGAGAATATCACTAAATATCTATTAACTTGTATCCAGATCAAGGGTGTCTCACTGTACTCTTGCCCACACCAGGTTTTTTACTGAGTGTGTTACATGTGTCGAGGCTCTGTGACAGGGCTTGAACTACTTTTTCAATTTCGGGTGCTACTCCAAAGAAAAAAATCGCCCCCGTAAATGTGATTTCGGGTGCTACTTTCGGATTTTCGGGTGCTACAGTACAGCTCCATTATTTTTGGTGCAAAGCTCAATGTCTTACTAATTGAGCTATATTCATTTTCTCAGCATATACCCTTATCTTAGCCCAACTCGCTCACAGACGAATCGTAAAACAAAAAATACTCAGAAGCCTGCAATATTTCAATGTTTGCACTTGGCCATTTCACACCATCCATGATCCTACCATGCTTTATCTATACATGAACAGAGTGTGTAGGCTTACACATGTTGTTTTGAGGGTTTCATATAGCAGCATGTAGTGAATACACACACTATATATCCAGACGTGAATATCTGTTCGATTCATGCTATAGCTGTGTGCAAATAAATGGGAACTAGTACGAGTTTGGGTGCAGCGTGGACTTTCTTGCACATCTTTATCGGGTCACATTTCAGACATCGTCATTGCATAAATCATACAAGTACAAAGTACACTTTACTTTCACACAAATTAAAATGCATGTTTTACATAAAAGCACCCGCCATAGTTACTGCAAACTATGATGAAACAACTGGAAAGTAAGTGGTACAAGCAGCGATCAAAAAATACTGTAATTTCCTATACCAGGATACCGTATCAAAAGCACAGAATTAAAAGACAGAGCACACTTGCAGAGATATTTGGCATTTCATGAGCAATGGCCCATGCTTTCTGCAAGTAATTTAGGTTTCAATAGCAGACCCTAATAGATCCATTCAGGTACCTCTCCAATAGAATGGGCCATTACAAAATTATCCCCTACTGTCATGTTCTATGCTGAGAGCTCTCTTCCTTAAAATATGGGTGGGTGGAGTTGGCTTTGTGGTTGAGTGTACTGCCTTGCACACTAGAGGTCCCCGGATCAAATCCCGGTGGATCTACTTGGAAATTTTCTGGGG
>WURT03070999.1:2024-13441 GCA_009936505.3 Holothuria glaberrima
TTTTCACTCTCTAACCTAAGCATCTCTTGTGGGCAGTTTTGATGGCAGTGTGGGTGACTTACAACCCAACCTATTTTGAATACTAGCAACTGTCCCGTAAAACATGAATTTTGACATTTATATTCAGCTTGTGATGAGAAAGAACATCTATTCCACACTGAAGCAGTTGCTTGTAGCTTTGGTCACCAATATCATTCACCTTACCTATCTCAAGGTAACAGCACCACTGAATAGACACAGAAAATCAAAGTACAGAAGTTTTCTTTTTAAAAAAAGAATCATCTACACAGCTTAACATGTAGGTACAACCAACAGTCTCATAATCAAATTCAATGGAAGATTAGCCCTGCAACGAAAATCAATACATAAGTTTAGAATTAAGTCAGTTAAACAAACTCAAAATGCTGATTTTATGAGCGTGTATCTTTCTAACACAAAGATGGCGCACTTTGGTTTTACTTGACTCCCTCAAAAGGCACACATTTACATTCACCATGAGCCAACTAAACGTAGGCAAATTCCTCTGAAATTTACTTTTTGTCCACCATTGTTTCTCTCCACAATCCTGCAATAACCTTTAATACAGAACCACCATAGAGGTGTTTCATCCATGTCACGTGATGAAGTGTCCCTTTACTTATTAAACACTTTGCCAGGGGCAAGTGTCCATTGTGTCAGAGTAGTAAGTATGGTTATGTCGTGGGTATGTTCTGTAAAAACGCTTACTGTGTGTGTTGCATCTGGCACTGCCTGGCAATCCCTATCGCATGATGTCACATAAAATCCTTCTATTGGTTACGAACTTTGCTTTCCACAATTGCTACATAACAAATCTTCCTTAATCAATACAAGTACACTCTTTTAGTCATGGAGGACAACCATAGTCACCTCATTTGATCAACACAATATTAACACGTCCCTTCTAAATTTTGGCAAAGGTTTTACTTTTAGGTGCCTACATAAACTTAATGTCTTCTTATGTGAAATTCTTTTTATTTCCATTCTTCTCCCTGATCTGCATCAAAAGGAGGGGATTGTTTAAGAGGGAGGAATGGACAAGGTGGTATGACAGTGGTGTAAGCTCTAAAAACATGTTTCCCTTCTCCAAGTAACTTTCCCTGTGCTGTATCATACTTAGAATGGAAGGTACAGCAATAAGTTTGCTGGATTGTCTAAACTTTCAAAAAAATTATTTCTTGTCTCCTTTCTGGTAAAATTATACTGTGGTACTCTGTTTACACTTCTCTTATTAGCCTGTCCTAACTTGATAAGTGACCAAATGTTCACTACCAGTTCACCGAGGACACACAGCTTTCTCAATGAATTGGTAGTGTTGGAAAAGGGTAGGCATAAGGGTGAATATACAAAACTCACCTGGCCTGGGCATAACAGATAACACCTCACCCATCTGTATATCACACACCTAATCATATCAGTTTGCTTGCATTCATACAGTCCATATGACTAATGCTTCATAAGATTTTCTGCACGTTTTACTGCTTTCTCCAAGTCCTGTGTCTTTTGTGCAAGTAATTTACTGACTAGCCTCTGATGGGCCAAAGCCTCAGATTTATCACTCAGCTGAAAATAAAAAGACACACACATCTCACTTATCAAAGATTACTGATCACATATTCCACATATCAAGGACAACTTTTGCTCTTCCACATCATCGTGTGAAATTCCAGTTTTGGCAAATTTTAATACTTCACCATTTAACATGTTACAACTAGACATAAGAATTTTTCAGTGTTTGAGGCCTCCTGACCCCAGTTGACCTTTGAGCTCCACCAAAAACAATAGCGCACACCTTCTCACTATGGTGGATCTATACACCAAGTTTACATTTAGTCCAACTTTCCCTTGTTGAGTTACAGCACACCCATGCAAGCGTCACAGACACACACATACACACACATGCATATGCCAACCTGACTACATAGGTTCCTTTTGCTAACGCAAGGAACCAAAAATGGCACAGAGACACAACGAATAGAATTGTCATAACTGACTTTACTGTGACATTTAGCAAACCATTACAATTCTACTGAACTGTCTCACATTAACACCACTCAACATGTTGGCACACCATCATGTTTTAAAATCAAATCCCCTTTCTAACAACTGAGGGCAAGCAATCTACTCTCCATATCCTTTCAGGTTTTTCTCAATTCCTTATTGACAGAGCTGTTAGCAAAGTAACAATTTTAGAGCTTTGTGTTTAATGTTTCAAAGCTCTAAAATTATTTCTATGGAGTCCTGTTGTGACCATCTTTCTATCTATTTGAGTGCCTCTCTCTGGCATAGTGTTACCTTTAGAGCTTTGCAACATAAAATGCAAGGCTCTGGGCTTTTCCATTCCACTACTTCATTGTGTGCACATCAATCTGACAAATTCCCACAGGTATGCATTACACCTCTTTGGAAGAGCATTTATTGTCTTCAGACAACTTCAACTAATTCCTAAATGATCTTTGTCCTCAAGTTCTGATCACTCCTAAAAAGCACCTTAGACAGTGCAGAACTGACAATGTGCTCAAACTCACAGACTACAACATAGATGCTATACTTTGTTAGCTCTAAAAGCTAAGCTGAAATAAACAGATTTGACATAAAACTTACCAAATCTTCACAGAGGTTTGACGAGTTTGGAATTGGCTGACAGACCTGTAAGCCAACAGTCCTCTGTTTGTTATCTTCATGCTCCTCCTCCTCAAATGATCTGGTGACTGGAAGACTGGATAAACCATACTGTACTTGTACTGGACGATTAAAGGAATTTACTTTACCTAAAGGAAAAGAAGAAAAAAGTATCCAACAATTGATGTGATTTGGAGGTCTCTTAAAGTTTCGTATCTTCAAGTGTATGACCTTGAGTGCCTCCAGATACAGAAAAAGAAATCTAAATAAAAAGATGCAAAAAGTAACCAACAATTGATGTGATTTGGAGGTCTCTTAAAGTTTCGTATCTTCAAGTGTATGACCTTGAGTGCCTCCAGATACAGAAAAAGAAATCTAAATAAAAAGATGCAAAAACTAACCAACAATTTTATGTTGTGAGAAAGAGGTTCTTAAAGTTTCAAATATTGAAGTGTATAACCTTGAGTGCCACAAGAAACAAAAGTTTTGATGTGTATGACATTACCAGACTGCATACTCATTGGAACTTCTATTTCTAGGGAATCCTATCGTGACAGCCTTTGTATCTATTTAGGACCTCCCTTTGGCACACTGAACCCTACACGTATGCCATCATTTTATGAAAAGCCCTGCCCCACCCTACCCCTCCTTGAAAAAGTGGAATTGCCAGATGCTAAAGAAGTACTTTAGGGGCCTTACTAACATACTCATACAAATCATGATGCAAATCAGGTTTATTTGGGGGAGTTAATGATAAAATTTTCCCACTCATAAAGAGACATGATACTAACAGAAAAGATAGTACAGTATAACTTCAGACCATGTACAACATATACACCAAGTATACCATTCTATATGTTTTGCTGTTTACAAACTTAACAATACAAACCTTACCCATACGCACTTAAATGTGCTTGTCCCAATGCTATCTATAGGGAGGTTTCACACATGCAAAAGTCAACTAATGTAACCACGTTCTGGAGGACAAACAAACACACAGACACTAGGTAATGTACTAAAGCAATGTGGTGCGTGGGCAGTGTCTTCCAGAACACTAGCATGTCCACTGAATTTGGCCTTATGACCTTCGGTGCAAACTCCCTGTAGTATCATAACCATATGATTTCTGATGTACAATTAAATGCAGAGCAAAGATTGCTGCATGAAGTTTTTACAGAAGTTGAGCAGTCTTCCTTTTGAGACAGAGGGAATGGCAGGAAAGTTGGGAGTGGGGTGGGGGGGGGGCGGGCATAGGGTCCAAAACTTACTATTGTTAATCCTTCCCCTCTGCCAGAATGGTCTTTTCTCCTTCTCTCCCTGTTTGCTAATGCTGTGATTGCCATTTAAATCTCTCAATATTGCAGAGTTGCACTGAAGTTGTTCTTCAAAAGCTTTTCGGAAAGAGTCAGAAATGAGAACAGATTCCACCAGCTTCTGCTTGAGTCTCTCTACCTGATGGCAGTAATATATACAACAACATAAACCACTCACAAATTTAAAATTCTTTCGAATTAGGATGAATCCTTAGAAACCCTTTCATATGTTTCTACTTCCGAACCCAGAGAGAATAAATCTTGAAATTCCAGTGTAAGTATGGCTAACAGGCTACGTAAGTATACTGATATCATAAAATTACACATAATAGACAACAGTCATTCTATATAATAGAGAATTTCTCTCAAACACTAAGAAAGACTACCACTTTCCTCTTTGAAATCAAAAAATGAAAGACATACAAAAAGGTAACACCCAAACTACAGATATCCCATTCACATAAGTTGCATGTCAAACACTAAAACCATTCTTTGTGAGTTCTTTCAACATTCTAAAGAACTTGTTTAAGCCACTGTTAAAACCGAACTTTTACAATAAAGTTGAGCGATGGACTCAACTCAACCTACCTCATCTCTAACATTTCCATTTTCTTTCGTCAGGATGGCAGCTATGCGAGCACACTGGCAAGGTTCTGGGTTAGGACCCCGACACATGCAAGCACCTAGAACAGCTAATTGCTGGGAAGTAAAGAAATGCAAACATGAATCCACGCAGTAAGATTGTGGATACCAAAGTTTGGTGTAAGACTAACTGCACTGTTTTAAAAGGAATGCTGTTACAATTATAACTATTATTATCATTTTTTTTTGGGGGGGGGGGAAACAAATCTTTATATAAGATGATACTTGGTCTATATTGAAGTACTTTCCATTGTATTTTCCACTTGTAATTAAAGTGAAAAGTATTTTCTTGTTCTTAAAGGTCAAATTCTGAGTTCTTTTCCAATTTCAAAATACCATTTGCATGGCCCAAAAAGGTGAAGCTTCTCTTGTTTCAACTTGGTACATAGTTCAGATGAAAACAAGACTTTGAATGTACACACTTTATTTAAAGTGCTACCTTTACACTTGTGTTTTTGCATTTTCTTAATTTTTTTTCATTTCCTATTGTTTGCACATGAAAATGTCATTTTCCATGATTTTCTGTGTTTTTGCTTTTCTTCCTCATTCCTGCTGCTTTCAATGCTCCCACATCAAAGACAACTCACTACTCTAAATGCACCAAAAGGATTCCCAAACATTTTCCTATTATTAGGAATATATTGAAACAAGAAAAAACCTTCATTTTCACCTTTTACTGGTATATTGTTGTTATGCAATAATCTTCTCAGTGTGTTTAATAAACTGCTACCTGTGAAAGTTTAATAATTTGCCTTTCTCCTTTGTCTTGAAAAAGCTCACAGATATCACTTCGTACAAAAGAAACCATAAGTATTTTAAAACTTGCTCCAGACATTCCTATTAATTAGGACAGATATTTCTTTTTCTAACTTACCTCTGTTAAAGTGTTCTTAAGGTAGGCCTGGTCATTTTTAGTAGTCCAGTGCTGCTCATACTGCAACCTCTCCTGTGCATCCATCCTTGCTAAAAGCTCATCTCGTTCTCTGATTAAGGCTAAAAATATATGTAGGAAATTAACAGATGTAAAGGGCTGACTTCTACAAACTTTATGCACTGACATCACACTGACATCATTTCTGAGGGCAAACAATGAAGCACACTGTGCGCACAACAGATTTTGCACATCCCACCTGTAGTAGACTTCCACACGTATCTGATGGGTACATGAATAAGCTGTCTGTATTTCTTGATGTAAGTTGAAATGACACACCCTTTAATACCTCTATCAGGGGGTACTTTCTATCTTGTAACATCATATGCCTAAGGTCTATTGGTAGATATCAGGTACACAAAATACCTGGATTCCCAAAGCATTCTGTTACCAAAGAATTCCATAATCAAATCTTGGCAACATATCCCCTACCCTCAAGGAACCATATTTTATGGAAACATTTTCCTTTCTCCCCTCATCATAAGCATAGAACTCGATCAACTTCTTGTGACTTACAAGAAAATGGAATGTAACCTTTCACTTACCAAGTTTATCTGCCTGAAGACGCCCAACTTCCTCTGTTCGTGCCTGGAGTGATGCCATTAAAACTGAGTTTTCCAGACTAACTCTGACCATAGAATTTAACGAAAATATGAGTTACTGCTTAAAGTGTGTTTATAGTTGTATGCATTCATTCCTTCCCAGTTTGGTCAAAACAGCACTACATATTTGGTCTTTACTTTCTCCTTTTTCAGTTTTTAATAATAGTTGGTGGACCCTTATAGAAAATAGACTGACAATGAAAAAAAAAAAAATATCAGAGAATTCAAACTTTCTTGTACAAGAAATGTTCTTCTCTCCTTTTGAGATAAATGTAGCATTCACTAAGTTCCCTTTGCACTCTATGTTTACATGTAAATGTAAATTCGAGGTATGAAGAGCATTACAAGTGCTATGTTTATAACTACCAAAACAGCCAGAAGATGTATTACATGTAAAAAATTCAAATTTACAGTTCTTGTTATACATGGCTACACTCTGAATTTGTTAGTTAGTTAGATGAGATTTTACGACACAGTTTATGACCAATTGGTTTAAGTTGGGCCAGCCACAGCCTTTTTTCCAGTTGTGGCTCACTGGCTTGTTTTCCCTACTCCAATGCTTATGCCGAGTACTAAGCACAAAGGCAGTAGGTTCCATTTTTAAAGTCTTTGGTATGACCCGGCGAGGATTCGAACCCCCGACCTTCCAGCTGCAAGTCGGATGCTCTCCCCACTTGACCATGCAGTCAGTCACTACACTCTGAAGTAGCACACAGGCACTTTAAGGATCATAATAATTTTTCAAAGATTAACAAACCTGTTGAACTTTTCACTCCAAGTCTCCTCCCTCTGCATTAGACAACTTGTCTTAGTGTCCACCTCAAACTGCAGAGAATTCACCTCCTATGGGAGATAACCATATTTTGAACTTGATTTTAAAAACAGTTCACAAATTTGCAACATATCACTAACAACACAAACATACACATGTAATCAATGCCCATATCTATCCTCGGGACAGTACCATAAGGTAAAGTAAGTAAATTCTTCAGAAATCACCATGGCAACAATCCACCACCCTTTTAACTGTACTGCCTAGGGTATTGTGTTTAATCAGTTATCATTATTCAATATCAATATCAGCAGATACTCATATATTGGTGTGGTTCATATCAATATGGATATCAGTAAAATTGACTATTAGTGCTGATACTATCTACCAAAAAATACTACTTGAAGAAAAAGTAATACTATTGACTAATGTCTAATTATAATTCTCAATATTCTACCATCTCCCTAGACAGAAGAAATTTTTTATTTCCCAGCTCCTAACCACAAATTTACATTTTATGGCCTGTCCACTTATAAGTGTATCCAACATCAACTAAAATCTGCACTTAAGTGGCATAGTGATTGCTTAAACACAAACCAGCCACTAGTTTGAGTACAGTACAGTAAGTTCTAAAATATCCTTAAACAGAAATCAGCAGATGTCAAATTGGAATATTACACAATACCAGTTGTTGATGATACAAATACAACACTTCTTGGTAGCACTCACACCATGGAAATAGAAAAAGTCATTGCAGGCATTGGGAAGGGGTGGGGGACTTTGCCCCTGTGGGGGACAGTTGTGGAATCACAATAACACTTTCTAGCAGCTCTCATACCAAGGTGGCAGCACTCACACCAAGAAGACAGAAAAAGTTGTTGCAGTCGTTGGGAGGGGTGGAGAAATTTTCCCTATGGAGTACCAAAGGGCAAAGGCACATCTGGGGTTCATTTGGTGTTTCATACTCATCATTGCTGACTTTTGGAGAGCTGGCACAACCCTTGCTTCTTGGTTATGCTAACAGGAAGTATGAATTCATTCAATTCATGAAGGCATTATTACTTATTTCACTTGCTATGCTATAAAAGTAAACAAGAGAAAATAGGTGAAGTTTTTACCTTCCCACTGTGTTTAATTCTGCCGTCCTAGTCATCACAGGCCATGCTCATTTACTAGGCTGACCTGTGCATGTACACTAGGCATTCACAACAGGCCCCCTACATAACATACACTGTAAATGCTTACCAACAAACTTAAAAGGGCATCTGATGCAATAATAATAATAAATTTAAATAGCAATTCACCTTCTCCAAATCTGCCTTCATAGCTCTAATTTTCTCCTCATTTTCTTGGAATCTTGAGTTAACAATAGCAGCCTACAAAGAATGAAAAATACATCCAGAAAATTCTGTAACTTGTAAATTTTTCTCATTTCTATGGTAAGCACTGGATGAGGTTGGATATGACAGAAAAGCAGAAATTTGAGAACAGTGCTGACCAGAATTTAAACAAAAAAAAAATTGTAAGTAAATGAAAAGTCTATCACCCTTTTAACCTACCAGTTGACCATAGCCCTACACTAATAAGCTTCAAAATACAATCACTGTTTCAAGCTCTCTAAATTCAAGTAATTAACAGTCAAAAAATTGTATGATACAAAAAAATGTGTGCAAAATTATCCCCAGAAATGTAATACTGCATGATGTATTTACTGTAATTAAGACCTTTTGAATGATCATTGAATAGACCTTATGCATGCAAAACAATGAAACACACTGCATGCACACCTGTCTTAGCACGCACGTGTAGTAGGCTTGTGTGCATATCTGATTGGTTCACAAGTCAGCTGCCTGCATTCGTGCATTTGTTGGTGTAACTTGCAATGATACACATTTGCCTCCAGATGAGGGAGCACTTTCTGATGTCTGTTCTGTGACATCATACCTGCAAGGTCTATCACAGCCTGATTAACTCAGTAATCGAGGCAACCTATAGGTTACGGGCCCCCTGAAAATTTCCACGCACGCTCATACTAACACAAAACTGACCCGAAAGGGGCCACCTTCACACAATAGGTTACGGTTCTCCCTGAAGGAAAATCCGGCTATGAGGTCTACACATGGTTTTCATGAACAGGACTGGAAAAGTTGTTTACATCCAGAAAGGTACTGTACCAAAGGAAGTCAAAATTTCCACAATATGTTTACACTTTTTCACATGCATGAAGGACAAAGTTCTCTCCAATTGCTAAAATTTTGCCCCAAATACCAAAACTTCCCACATAAGACCTTCCCGTTTCCCACCCATGTTTATGAAGTCCTGAAGGTCAGCATTGTGAGGCTTGTAGTCACATGATATATTAAACTTGGTTCTTTTGACACATTTTCCAATGTTTTCAAAAGAATACGGTCACATGACTGTAACAGACTGATCACAGACTAATAGTGCAAGGTGATTGTTACAACAGTGCTACTTGCTTTTATGCTTCTAATAGTGCAAGACCATATGCTAATTTTACACTATGCCAAGGTAGCTATTGCAATGAGCCATGACTTGCATAGCTTTGCTTATTTGTATGAAAAACTTGTGAACAGTTGTGCCAAGAATAGATGCATTTTGCCTTAAAACTGTTTAATGGACAATTCTAGTCATCCCAAACAGTTCCAATTTTCCCAACTAAGTAACTTGTACCTCCTCCCACAACTGTGTAAAGCTCCTCCTTGTGCAGACACAAACCTATTTTATTGCTTAAGACCATGTCATGGTGAGCATACATAGCTATGATGTGCAATTCAAACACTCTGCATTGTGTGGAATGTGAGCTACTCTGCATCTTTTAAATTTTCAAACTTCGATCTCAATCAAAAAGCAGTCACCAACTGAGAATTTTGATACTCCCATACCAAGTACATACTTTGGGGTGATGATCTGTTTGTCTTTTTAAGTCTAATTTACGAACATTTCCATGCAGAAGCAGTGCAAGTGAAGCCAACCTCTGCTTTTTACATTGTGAACCAAAAGCTGCAAATTCAGAGCTGCCAACTTTGACAACATTTTTTCTTATTCTGGAGATTGAAAATCAAAATTTTGCACTAAAAATTCTTATTTTTGAAGAAGCAATGCTGTAAAAGTTTGCTTAAAATGACAGACTATTAGGCTAAACTAGCTAAATGTTAAATTTAACAAAAGGAAACATTTATATTCATGAAATTCTCCTCCAACTGTAGTAGGGTGCTTGGATATATACCACATCATACCAAGTGATTATAATGATTCACACATGACCACACCCATCCATACTCACACACATGGGGAAAACTGTCCAAGACAGTAATAAACTTGAAAGAATGACAGCACCGCTCCTGCATTCTATATATAGAGTAACTCAGGATATTTATGACCCAAGGGAAAGCAAAGCTCGTATGCAAATGGAACACTCAAAAACATGTTCCAAAGCTACAAACTTTTGCGAAAAACTGTAAAACCGGGGCCACGATGGAACAGATACTGTATGATAATGACTTTTAACATATGTGCATAGAGATAGCAGAATATGCCATCCCACAACTTGTCCTTCCCTGCTGTATACCATGCAGTGCATGCATGGGTCTAAAGACTGGTTCATAATTCAGTATAGCACTATGAAGCTATGAAAATTGAACATTGTTCAACTCTGAGCTATGTCTGTGGTTAGCCTAAGAGAGCAACAGATCACTTTATATGGTTTTTATAGCTTTGTAGCACTTGAAAAATTGAAAGTATGAGCCAGCCTTCCCTTAAGACATCCATTGACAAAAGCAAAACATTTTCCCCCAAACCATACACAGGTACATAATGAGTGAGGACATCCAGACCAGTTTGGTAACCCTTCTTTATTAAAGAAGGAAGCACTTTATGAATGTGTACTGCCAGAGTTCTGTTTGCCATTGTGTGTAATCAGTAAAGAGAGGAAAAGAATTCTGTGAGCTGTTCAGCTGGGAATGGACACTGAATATTTGTTGATTCCAGCCTTATATTGTACCTTCCCCACTCATTTTTGTCATTGTCAGCAATCTACACACAGTTCTTAAAGGGAAAATGCAGTCCACCCCCCCCACTGAATTTGCATACCCCATCATCCTAATTCAGGGATGGGTCCTATCAATCATGTGACAGTATTTTTGTTACTCATTTGTTAATTTCATGCAGAATTGCTCTTTGGTTTACCTTCAACATTCAATGTTTGTATACAGAAACACTATGAAAGATAACTGTGAGTGAAATAAAAGATCTGCAAGATTAAGCAAATTTTTGAAAATAAACTTGGGGTGACTGCTTTTTCCCTTTAAAGTCTCCCATTTACAGCAAAGCTTTTTTTTTGGGGGGGGGGGGGGAAGGGAGGTTCTCTTTTGTAAATTTTTTGCAAGAGCTCTGTAAAGACTGCATGTCATGCAATTTTAATTTGGCTGACACATAAACAGTGGTGAAAGCATCAATTACATACAGTTGTAGTGCACAATATCTAAGTGCATCTATAT
>WURT03071010.1:0-13441 GCA_009936505.3 Holothuria glaberrima
ACAACAAGACGCTGAATGAAAACACTGTGACAAGTCCATAAAACGACTGCTATACTTCGCATTCGCTCGTAAAAATGTAGTATTCAGGATTTGAACTTGATAATTTCTTTCGGGATATTTTGACTGATTAGTAAGCAGCATCTATTCAAAATGAAATTGGATGTACAACATCCAATTGCTAGTTCCCATAATGCTTTGCGTCATTTTATGTTTCAGCACAATATCTTGAGGTAGTCAGAGGAAGAACTCTGTCATTTTTGGTGGGGGTCAAAAGTCATCTGGGGTCACAGGGATCAAGCTCAGAAAACTTTGTTAACACTATCTCAAGTTAGGAAGCTTGGATTGATTCCATACTTAGTATGTAGATGCATTATGGTGAGATAAAGAATCCTATTATTTGTGGTGGAGGTCAAAGGTCATCTGGGGTCACCGAGGGTCAAACCCTGAAAACTTTGTTTAAAATACGATATCAAGTATGAACACAAAATGTATTTTGATAACACATTAAGATAGCATTTGTCCAGTGACTGGAAGAAATGGGATAACATGGCTTTATTTGGAATCATCAAAACCTCAATGCATTTTTGCATTCTGGTTTAGTTGTAAAAATATTTTCATGTTTTTGGTATTTTTCCATTTTTGGCGGGAAATCTTTGCCGGGCAAGACAGTACATTTGACCGTGAGTGCCTGGCACAGATAAGGAGTGCTGAGCGACCCAGCCTGGTGCTGCCGGTTGTAGCTAGAACCCTGATGAGAACCACCATCATATCCTTAATTCTCATCCTAACAAATGTTTGACTGTATTGAGATACAGCAGCATTGCTGCTCTAGTTTATCTTAAAACCATGTCCTGGTGATCATACAAGGCCGTAATGTGTAATCCACACCACTCCCTCTGCATGATGTGCAGTGTGAGCTATAGTGTATCTTTTGAATTTTCAAACTTTGTTGTCAATCACTCACCCACTGAGAATTTTCATAACCCACACACTGAAAATATACTGTGGGGCAATGAGTGTTTGTCTTTAACACAGACAAGTAACCTTAAAGAAGGTGTTTTGCTAAATTGTTTCCTTCACATTTTTTGTTTGGAGATATGAGTGTTATCCACCTGTATTGAAATTCACACCTTTTCATCCTTGACTCACTGGTGACCCATTAAATTGGACAGCTGAGGTCAAGGATCCTGACTCCCAATCCTTCCCCCCCCCCACCCCCTCAAGAAATTTTTGTTACAATATTTGTAATCTATATTTACACATATTCATGGACATGTATTAATGTATGTATGGTTTATGTGTATTTACTGACCGTCTGGTCTACGTTATTGCATAGTCTCTTAGTATGGTAAGTTGGTTTAAAAGGTTTGCATAGGATATATACGGGTGTTTTAACATGAACCTCTTCTTTGACAATTATCTGTCAGCAAATATCACCATCTTTTCCATAAAGCAGTAACATAGTGGTATCACGGTGAGATATTCATTTAAAGGGCAATTCTTGTCATCCCAGACAGTTCCAACTCTCCCAACTATGCAACTTGTAGCTCCTCCCATAACTGTATATAGCTCCTATTTGTGCAAACACAAACCTATTTTATTGCTTAAGGCCATGTCCTGGTGAGCATACAAGGCTATAATGTGTAATCCATACACACCCTATCTCTACATTGTGTGGAATGTGAGATACTCTACATCTTTTGAATTTTCAAACTTTGATGTCAGTCAAAGAGTAGTCACCAACTGAGTATTTTGATTCCCCCATGCTAAAAATATACTTTGGGGTGGTGAGTGTTTGTCTTTAAGGAAAATTTCTCTGGAAATATACACATACAAAAGAAATACATAACTATGGTTATTTTCAAACATGTTTTTCTCAATCCTCCGTGTTGGAGGACATTCCATGAGCAGATTTGTAAGACGCAGAGAAGTTGAACAACAGCTTTGTCTCACCTTAGGTTCTACAATGGTAATTTGAGTTGGTTAACCTGACAGTAGTCAAGTTCATAAGAGTGGTATAGAAATGTGTTATATGAAATGATATTGTCACATTCGAACCAAATGCTCTCATGATGGAGTGAGATACATTCACAGTGGTTTGAGAAAATCTTCAAAGTAACTCTTGAGGATATTTTGAGTGTCTATGGTCACACTATCGTTACCTTCGATGTGGATTAATATCTTCTAAAATAGGGATTAATACTTATGTTTGTCAGATTTTGAAGTTTTCTCATTTTGTGTTACAGTTTCTTTACCAGAAGATGCATAGACATAGTGGGTAATTTCAAATGTTTGAAAAATGCCAAAATGATCTGGAACTCTCCTTGAACGTACCTTCTTTTGAATGTATATATTGTATCAGGGCAGGAGGGACAGACTGCATGGTCAAGTGGTTAGAGCATCCGAATTGCAGCCGGAAGGTCGGTTCGAATCCTGGCCGGGTCATACCAAAGGCTTTAAAATTGGAACCTACTGCCATTATGCTTAGTGCTCAGCATAAGCAATGGAGTAGGGAAAACAAGCCAGTGGGCCACAACTGGAGAAAAGGCAGTGTCTGGCCCGACTTGAACCATTTGGTTACAAACTGAGCTGTAAAACCTCATCTAACTAACTGTATCAGGGCAGGAAGTAACATTTGTCTTACGAGGGCTCTTTTTGGGCTAGTTGGCTGAAATGTGCTGTTAAAACAGTCTTCCCTACACAAACTATATGGCCAAAATCGCCCTTGTGACCCCACTTTTGGGGCTATTTTGCAAGTTACGGGGGCTAATCGCCCTAAGCCCTCGCCTAATTCCTGCCCTGATGACAGCCAACTCCATGGTTATGTATGCCTTGTGGTGGAGTGGCTTTCAACCTCACTTCTCCTATGCATCTTATTGTGATGGTATATGCTATCATTGCCATGATAACTCTGACCAAAAGAATCCACCAATACCACACAACTTGCACTGTAAGCATAAATCTTCAGATATCCTTTCAATTTCTATACCTTTATTGATGTCCTCCCTCTTTTTTTTTCTGGCCCTACCAATATTTTCCTCCCCATTTAACCAATCTTCCCTGTGAGCAATGGGCCACTTGGAACCAGGTTTAGAAACACTTCTTTAACCTTTGACTTTGGATTCTCAACTTACATGTTTAGCTCTTGAATTTTGAATTTTTTGTCTAACAGGATGAAGAATTTAAGCCTACTTCAGTTCAACAACATAACCAGCTTCCTTTTCCTGTCAATTATGTTTCCATGGGAACCACAGCTGTACCTTACAAGAATGCCGATTTTGCAAAGTAAGTAAAAATTAAAAACTCTAATCCTAGACAGGAGCAAGTCTCCCTACTAAGTTAAAGGGCAATTCTCATCATCCCAGGCAGTTCTAATTCTCCCAACACAGGAACTTGTAGCTCCTCCCATAAATGTGTAAAGTGCCTCCTTGTGCAGATGCAAACCTATTTTATTGCCTAAGGCCATGGCCTGGTGAGCATACAAGGCTATAATGAATAGTCCAGACACTCTCTGCATAGTGTGGAATGTGAGCTACTCTGCATCTTTTGAATTTTCAAATTTTGATGTCAATCAAAGAGCAGTGACCAACTGAGAATTTTGATACCCATACACAAAAAATATACTTTGGGGTGTTGAGTGTTTGTCTTTAACTTGTAACCCATCATCCAATTTAAACCAAACCTCCTGTCTAATACACCTCTGAGACAAAGCAGGAATCTTATCACCTTCCTGGACAGAACCACAGTAGCTTGCACTGAGTTTAAATCGCTCAAGGCAACACAGCGTGCATTGTCAAATGGTAGAAGATGAGGTAATTTGTCAGGCTATGCACTATCCAAATGAGGCACTACAGACAATCAAGGAAATCCTCAGTTAGAGTAATGGCACAGATGCTATATTTAGACCTTTCAAAGTTACTGGAAGTGTCATCAAATCCATTGGAGTAACTATCATATGTTTCTTGTCTTTTCTTATCTTTCTGATCTGGGTTACTTGTGTCAGATCTCTCATAGAAAATAGCAGTAGTTATCTATGTAAAAATTTCCAGAGGCAGCAAAGACACTGTTACAAACTGTCAATCAGCATTATTACATTAGCTCTGTGTAATTGATTAATTTAAATGTTTGACTTGCAAAATCATCGGCTGGAAGAACATCTTTGGTTGGTGATTTAACCTCAGAGGTCAATAGAACAAGAATATTGTGGTCTTTGGCCATCATTGTTTCTTTTCTAGATGAAATATTGCAAAGTGTTTTTTCGTTGCAGTGAGCTTTCTGAAACCATGCATCGTACTCACATTTGTCCTGACTTTCTGGGTCATGTTTCATGGTCTGACTGATACTCTTTGTAGATAACTTAGCTGGTACCACATTCCACAGTACAAAATATGAAATAAAATAAGTAGTCCAGCAACTGACCAATATTTCCTCTGGACGTGAAGAATTTTCCTTTCACCCCTGTTCATGTATAAAGGAAAACTTTTATTGCTCAAGCATGTTAAGGGCAAAATAAGTAATATTTTACTCTCGTACAGCATGGTACAATGTCCATGAAATATGTCAAAGTATGCCCAGTAGTAATGGGGACGGCCAAGTTTGTGCTGGAAGGCTTCTTAGACAGCCACAAATTGCATGGAGAAGCTTTTCAAATTGAGTTTCAGTTTGACTTTTTTCAGCTTAGACATGAATTCAGAACTCACCAATATTACAAACTAAACTTATCCTGCTAAAGTTGACAAAACATAATCAGTTCACCTTGAAGGAATCATGCCGACAGCTCTCTACAAAACATCTGAACCCCCTCTTGCTGCACTTGTGTGTGTGTGTGTGTGTATTGGGGAGGGGGGTGTGTTTTATACACAATAAGTGAGACTACCTATCTCTGGATCCTGGCTGAGATCTGTGGTATAGACCTTTTCTAAATAGCAATTACAAAGGATTATGGAATAGAGTTATGGTGTAGGTAGTTTTCATCAATGACATTTTACTTTGGGCAAAAACGACGCATACCAAACCTCTATTCCATAATTCTTCGGAAGTGGTATTTGAAAAGGGTCTATTATTTCAAGTTGATTTCGTGCCATCGGGGCACAACATATTAAAGGAAGCTATATAACTGTCTGTTTGGTCAGTTGTGCTGAGGCACTCTGTCCCAACTGTAATTTTTTCAGTGCTACTGTACATTGGGTAGGCTGTGTAAAAGGTTGTTGCAAAATCCAGTCTAGAAGTTATATATTCATGCACAGATTTCTCAGCAGTGATTTTAAATTCTCCTTAAAGTGGATATGACACGCCCAAAGAAAGTTTCACAGCAAATAATCTTTGGGTACAGCTTGAAATAAAACGAATGTTTTCAGGACTAAACTATGTCCATATATACTGGATTATGATGGCGAATTCCCAAATGCAGGCCAGGCCCGGCCCACCTGAAATCGAAAAGCGAAAAAATGTATGTTAGCACGTCCCAAGACGTGACATCATTGGAGGCTCAGATAGTAACACTACTGTACTAGGCAGTTCACTTATCGTTCTACACACTGAATCATGTGCATGCTGACGTGTGTTAGCTGGTAGATCATTGCAAACACCTGTGCTTTAGTACTCGAGCAGTGCATGGGAACATTGACCAGATTGTGAATGATGCGTCATTGCACGGTGACTACATAGAATTCGCAATGACACAGTCACTGAACAGCCCAAATGTAGACGCGCTTGTTATGTATTGTCCATACATGTGCATAGCTGTTCTGTACAGTGGGTGGACTGCGTTCTTTGTGCACAAAAACAGAAGCTTATGCAGGGAAGCTAAAATGCGCCTGCATATGCACGTGTGAATATTGTCCAGTGGTGTGCCTCGAAGCCCCCAACATAGTCCGTGCTTTGTGCTCTATATGCTGCACTGGTATTGTGATGTAAGTGCCTTTTCGTGAAGTTGCTAAGACATCTTATCTGCTGCATATATTAGTTCTACATTTAGATACACGTCCTTATATAGCACAATGTTTGTGCCTCCAACTGCATCATAACAGTCAGGTGACCTGTTGGGCATTTTTCGAAATTGGATTTTTGTGCATTTTCTTCAAATTCCATTTATGTCGAAATGCACAGGTTTTAACTGTGTGTGAAATGATATACAATACTGTATCTAATCTTGCAATACACAAACGTTATTTTGACCATGTCATGCCCACTTTAAAGGGATTTGCCAGAGAAAAAGCTCAATGACTTCAAAAAATGCAGAAAATTTTCTCTTTTAGGTGAAAACCACATCTTAATAGCATGTAGCATTTGGAAGATAGTAATTTTTCAAAGAAACGCAATTTTTTCTCGAGATAAAGTGCATTACGGAAAATCTGTGATGTCATTGCGGTACATTAATTTGACACGTCAGTGAATTTCTTTATGATATTTATGCTGCTGTAGGGAATATTTAATAACTGTTTTTGTTATATCCTACATATAGTGTAGTTTTGTGCTAGATCTATATGGAAAGATATTCAAACATTTCAACAATATCAAGTTTTAAGGACAAACAGGACATTCAAATACAAAGAAAAACAAAAAGTAACTCAGGCAATGTGCCCACTTTACATAACATTCTGTGACCTTGATGAGAACTGAAGGTATTTTGACGAGAACTGGCCGGGAGGTATTTTTGACAAAAATACTAACTACTTTTTAAAATGAGATATCTTGAGTTAGGTGAAGAGTATTGCCGTGGGATTAGAAGGGTATGAACTTGATTTTTTTCCTTTTTCAAATGAGATACTTGTGAAAAGCTGTTGGAATATGCCTTTATGAGCCATCAGCCATGTGAAGCAGGACTATTCACATTAGAAATTTGTTCTACCATAATTCTGTTGCATCAAGTGTTACTCCAGGCATCAAGTGTTACTCCAGGTTTGCTGTATGTTCACTTGTCTAGTGAACTTGAATTACCACTCTGGGCTCTATTTTAATGGTTGTTTGATATTACAGGGGGTCTTTTCTAACAAAAGTCAAATGGAAACCTATAATATGGCACCATAAGATTGTTAACCTCAATTCATTCAGGTAACGTCCATTAAAATACCATAGAATTTGTTGCCAATGTGATATTAAGACTTGTAGCAAGTAAGTATGTTGCATAAGACCTATACTGAATAACAGATGCCTATGTTGTGCATATTTTGGTAAGTTGAAAAAGTATTTTAGAAATGTGAATATTGAACAGAATTTGAAGAGGAGTTTGATCGGGGGAGGGGGGGGGGGATTAGGATTTAGTGAAATCATCATTGGTTTAAAACATTGTATGGCATTAGGCAGACAAGTTCTTTGGAGAAGTTTTTATCCAGCACAAAACCACAATCCAAACAGTAGTCCCCTGTAATCCCGTACTTTCTCCAATCAGTGAGCTGGAAGCTTGTTTCCTTGAGGTAGCAGAGCAATTATTTCTACATATCTTTGTTAATCTTTGGGGAACTTGCTGCTGGAGGTGGTAACCCTGTTCCAGGGTACCATTGAAATCCCCGAGTCAGCAGATATGTGGTTACCGGAGTCTTAAAGGAATTGTTGTCATCATGGTTACCATTTCACTTAAAAAAATTAATAAAAAAAAAGGAAAACATTTGGTATTGCATTGACATGTTCCTTTTATTTGGCATGGCTGTTATCTACGGCAGCAAAAGTCAATATATATGGAAACTAGGGAGATGCTAGCATGCAGTTCCTAGTGACATCATCATAGTCTATGCTGAAACAAATAATGAAACCACAATAACATTGTGTATATTTGAGAGAATTTTTTTGGTGTGTCCAGAAAATAAAATGAAGGATAAAATGCTGTATACGCTTTGAGAGACTTGTTCCTCCCCCTCTTCCTCTAATCATATGTTTGAGTAGAGGGGAATGTCTTTTCCCTAGCTCTTGTATTTTGTCAATGACTATAAGACAAGTTTGCAATCATGGCTTGATAATGTAAAAGTATATGTGCACAAAGGTTGATGCCTTCTACCAAATGTAGGACTAATCCATTTTCCTGAGTATTTACACTTTTTGCATTCATGATGGCATGTGTGTATGTATGCGTGTGCGTGTGTGTGTTAGCGAGTGTGTGTATGTGTTTGTGACACTTTGCTCGTTAACAAGATATCTCAAGAAGGGAAACTCTGACAGTTCTCAAACTCAGTACATAGATGCCCCATATTGAGAGGAAGAACCCTATTATTTTTGGCAGGAGTTAAAGGTCATCTGGGGTCACCAGGGGTCAAACTCTGAAAACTTGTTAACACTATATTTCAAGTTAGGAAGCTTGGATTGATTTCATACTTAGGATGCTGATGTGTTATGGTGAGAGGGAGAACCCTATTGTTTGTTGCGGGGGTCAAAGGTCATCTGGGGTCACCAGGGGTCAAACTTTGAAAACATTGTTAACACTATATCTCAAGGTAGGAAGCTTGTATTGATTTCATAATTAGTATGTAGATGCGTTATGGTGAGAGGAAGAACCCTATTGGTTTTTGCTGGGGTCAAGGGTTAAAGGTCATCTGGGGTCATCTGGGGGTCAAACTTTGAAAACCTTTTTAACACTTTATCTCAAGGTAGGAAGCTTGGATTGATTTCATAATTAGTATGTGGATGCATTATGGTGAGATGAAGAACCCTCTTGGTTTTTGCTGGGGTCAAAGGTCATCTGGGGTCACCGGGGGGGGGGGTTAAAGTTTGAAAACCTTGTTAAACACTATCTCAAGGTAGGAAGCTTGGATTGATTTCATACTTAGTATGAAGATGCATTATGGTGAGAGGGAGAACCCTGTTGTTTTGCAGGGATCAAAGGTCATTTGGGGTCATAGGGGTCAAACTCTGAAAACCTTGTTAACACTATATCTCAAGGTAGGAAGCTTGGATTGATTTCATAATTAGTATGTAGATGCGTTATGGTGAGAGGAAGAACCCTATCATTTTTTGCGGGGGTCAAAGGTCATCTGGGGGCCACCGGGGGTCAAACTCTGAAAACCTTGTTAACAATACCTCAAGGTAGGAAGCTTGGGTAGATTTCATTCCTAGTATTATGATGTGTTATTGTAAGAGAGAGAACTCTTAATTGCTTTTGGTGGAGGTCAAAGGCCATCTGGGATCACGAGGGTCAGACTCAGACACTGAAAACCATGATCTTTATCTGGAGTCACCAGAAGTCAGAAAGTAAAATTCTCAAGAATTCCCAAGATCTTTACCTGAGGTCACCTCAGGTCAAAAAGCAAAATCTCCCAAGAAATCCCAAGAGCTTTATCTCTAGTCACCACACTTCAAAAGAACAATTTCCAAGAATTTACAAGATCAAATATTAACACAATTTGTATTTTTCCAACACCTTAAGATAGCATTTCACCAGTAACTGAAAGAAATGGGATAACATATTGCATCGTTTGGAATAAAACATATAAACATCATCGAAACCTCAACGCATTTTTGCATTTTGGTTTCAGCTCAATAAGATGGTTTAATTTTGGTTTTGGAAAAATGAGCCAAATATAGTGTGACAAGGTGAATATTAAATGAGCAGTTTGATAGAAATAAACAACAATTACCAGAAAAAGAAAAAAAAATAAAGTAAACTTTGAACAGGTTTTATGCCATACTGTTTCCATTGCTGGGGAGATTGTACCATTTTCATCACCCCAACCCAAATTCTTTCATTAAATTCAGTTCTCCCTGGAAATATATAAGGTAGAGATGAAGTTGACCATTAGCTGTGATCATGAACAGACACTGTATATTCCAACATGCCTCTCGAGGCCTTCATATACTGTATGAATTTAGAGACTTCTGAGAATTTAGAGATGTACACCCTACAGTATGAAGTAACCATTTTGCATGTAAATTTTTAAAACTTTACAATTTCCTAACTATGAAACTTAGGTGATTATGACTTCATGAACAACAAGAAAAAGAAGGTATATTGATGGTAAGATTGCACCTAAACTGAGCTTGGAAAGAGATCAGATACCTAGGTAATTCTTAAGCGTGGAAGCTGGAGTCACGTATGACAATAGTAAATTATTATTAATTGCCGTAAAATCTTATCAAATACAAACTGTGGGTTGCTTGACTACTACTGATGCAAAAGTAAGTGCATAAAACATTAAAACTACATGGGTTGTATAAAAATTGAAAATAGTTGCACAAGGTGATAGCCGTCAGTTTGCAGCATTATAATGTTATGATGTAATATTATGATGTAATATTATGAATGTAATGTTGTGATGTAATGTTGTTAGTAAGATATGGAACTTTGTGTCTTTCCTTTGGTCTTTATAACTTTCCATTTGTATGAACTAAATCAGATGTTTAAGCTTTACGTGTCATATATTGTCTGCCAGCTAAATCTTCCTGTCTGTTACCTGTCCTGTTGTTTGAGTATTTTATAAATGCAGACGTAATATACCTATGCTTTAATGGAGTAGTCAGGATCATAGCGTGTGTGGGGGGGGGGGGGGAGAGATGTTGCCCTAAGATTTCCAAACTATAAATGAGAAAATGAAAATTGGGGTACTTAAGTCCTATTTATGATGTTAAGTCTCCTATAATTTGGGAAATCGCTTCTAAGGGTTTCCCTAATTTTTCTGAGGAGGTCCCCAGCCTTTGCCATGGACTCATTCTTTTGTGGGTTATTTTTCCTGAAAAATGAATGCACCCTCTTTGTCCTACATGATACACTGTTTGAATGCAACTGAAGCATTCAGGCAGGCTAAAGATCCTGTCTATTATTTGTAAAACTGTGCCACAGAATGCATTTGTAAAAAAACCAGGCAGCTCCCTCATAAAACAGTCTTTACAGTACACCACCTAGTAGTCTGTTTAGATCAGTGGCATCACCAAGGGCCACATGCCCCCAAAGATTGGCTGTGTACCCCTGTTGAGATCAATGGCATCGCAAAGGGTCCACCAAATGAGATTTTGGGTATGAAAAAATTATGCCTTATACACCAATCATGCATATATATATAGATATGAACAGGAGGACCCACTGTCACTTAATCACTTGAACATACTACTAAAATTAGTACTGTAATTCACAGCTATTGTTTCAAAAGCTATGAGACTACTATGTACGGCCTTAAGTCCTCTCCCTTCAATACAATTCCCACGTCAATTATCTTTTAGTCATATCTTATGTTCCAACACTGTAAAAACTTTCAATTTTCATTGCCTTTTTAAATGCGTATCCAATAAATATGAGGATAATTAAATAGCTTTACTCTCAGAGGCTAATGTTTGTTTATTTTAGATACCGGTGTCTTCAAATTTTGCTTGGCGAAACTTGGCTCTCCTGTATCCTTGCCAAGTTGTAACCAAGCACCACACTAGGGATCAGAAAGTGGTAATACCTCTGTAAGGAGTAAAAGGGTCAGCACAGAATTTCCACAGATGCACAAAACCAGAATTTTCTTGCCACTTAACAAGTGCACCAGGGATGGTCTCAGCAGGAGCTAGCCATCCTTTTTCATTTATTGCATAAGAAAATGCAGAAATAAATATCGGTCATGATCATAATTTTGAGACACCCAATGCCCACTCAACTGCATTCAAGATGGCTTCTTTTTCCACATTTTTCCTGCTAGCCCCAGATCTGCAACCATCAGATGCATGTACCTTGGTTGCTCCAATTTGAAGGCTTCCCTCAGTGGCATACCTGGAAGGTAGCTGTCTCAAAATTAACTCCTATTAAGCATCAGGAGTAGAGTTATTTTTAAGCTCAGTGCAAACATTAACACGATCGTTAAATCATTAGAGCGAGTAAGGCTAACACAATGTTTAAATTGTGATTTCTATTTATGTAGCCTGTTTAAGTGTGCCGCATTAACATTTAAGAGATAGTCAAATGCTTTTTTCTAATGGTCAAAATTTTATAAATGCCCCAAAGCCTCCACATGGGCTGCATCCCTGGATTCCCAATGTAGTGTTGTCCGTGGACCCCACCTGGAGCCCTACAGTGGGCCCCTGGGGCCCAACGCCTACAGGGGAGTGCTGCGCATCACTAAGATGCCTGTAGTAATGCCCAGTTCTTCATTTTGGTGTTCCCTTCTGGCAGACCGCTTGCCCCCCCCCCACTTCAAAAAGTCTGGCGACGCCACTGAGGCAGAGGTGATCCTAATGAAGTATTGAATATTTAGCACAATTTGATAAAGGTGTGGGGGAGTATTTGGTGAAATCATTTGTTTTGTAACAATGAGGACTGCATGGACATCATTGCATTTATCTGCCAAATACATTAACTGACAATTACTGTAAGTTCTGTCAATGCTTGAACAATTTTAAAGCACATCAAAGTTTGATAGAAAGTATATAAATAGCAACGCTGGTATAAGATGTACAGCAATATAAAAACAATGAAACTATGCATCAAAGGAACAAAAGGCAAAAAAGGGAAAAAAAAAACAGTTGCCACACATTACATGTACCTTTGAGGTAAATGTATCAGATCTAGCAACTTGAAAACTGTAGGGAGGTGCTAGCTGGCAATTACTAATAGCAACGTATTGTACACACTTTAATGCAATGATGATAACATACATATAGGAGAACATTACTATTTTAATCTAGTGTGTCCAGAAAGAATGTCAGCAAGGTAATATGGTGAAAAAAATTATTCTGTAATCTTTTGGAAGACATGTTCCCTCCCCCCCCCCCTAATAATTTAAAAGGGATGGAGATGACTCCCAATATTGGTCAATGACTAGACGAGTTTGCAATCATGGATTGCTCATGGAAAAGTACATGTGGCCATAGGGTGATGCCTTTTACCAAATGTAGTACTGTAAGAAACACCAGTATCCACACATCTGATATGCTTTTCACATCCTTCCCTTCATCAGAGCCTAATTATAATGAAAAACGTACCTTAGTTCACCTTAAAAATTTTATATGAGAAAAAGTAAGGTAAGTGTGACTTGCAACCATTTGGGGAGGGGGGGGGCCCATAACAAAATATTGACAAAATTGCTTAGAATATCACAACATCTACATCCTGTCACATTTTGAAGCTAAGTTACTAACTTCTTTTAATTTCCTGACAAGCAAAAACAGAGAAATCAATCTAACATGTGATACTTGGTTATAGGGATGGACGGTACCGTGAAATTTTGGTACTGGTACTGGTTACCCAGAACCGGTATTGAGAACAAGACCGACTCTCAACTTGTGATTGGAGGCATCTTGGCCCTATAATGATGTGAAAGCCAAACACGGCATGCAAAGCCTACAGGAAGGGCTTGAATTTGATGCAAAATATGATAACAAGCTGATACGCTGGAATTTCAGCTGGACTCTCTCTATACTATGGTAGTTGATAGGGAAGACAGAAAGTTGATTTCATTTTCAGTGGAGGGATATTTTTGTGAAATATTTTAAACATTACACATCATGACATAAAACAAATGGTACAGTTATTTATATTGGCAAA
>WURT03071032.1:0-13440 GCA_009936505.3 Holothuria glaberrima
GGGAAAGTAAACCCGATGGGCGACGGACACTGAATGGTCTTACTAATCTGCTAATAGTCCACGTCTCATTCTTAGCCTAAATCTAGTGCTTAGGGTGGTAGCCTTCATACGTTTAAGTTACATATTACGCTTGTGTAAACACATCTCTCCCCTTTCACCTAAATCGTAACCTATATTTTACTGCTAACGAAGTGTATTATATCAGCAAGTAACGAAAAAAGACGACAGAACAAAAGTATCTTCAATTTATAATTTTTATTTTTATTTTTGTACAGTAACAAAATTGTAAAATAAATTGGATGAGAAATAGCGATCGCTACCTACAGTATAATATATCGAGGTATAATGCTTGTATTTTGTACAACGCCCTCTATTTTCTCAACTTCTTGGTAATATGTCTCGCTTATACTATATAAACTGTTGAAGTTGTAAATAATATGTATACCCAGTACATTCCTTTCCTCCATCTGTTAAAATTTTAAGATAAAAAAGATAGTTCCATGTATACATTGTTCATACATCAAGTATGGAAAGCACTGACTCTCTTAAAGCGTTCTTGAGGTATATGCTAAATTCCAAATGTCTCCATGATCATAGCCAAATGACCGAAAAACTGTAATGGATGAACATTCCAACCCGGGGTTTACAAAACAATTTTCTACTTTTGTTAGCGTCAATATCTTTCACATTGCTAAAAATTAAAGCAACCTGCATATTCAAAATTCTGAAAATTTCTCGTCAGTTTCTTTCTCCGCGGTTTCAGCAAGCCTACCCATGTTTCAGAACTTTTACTGCTTGTACAAAGGAGCAGATGTTTTTCTTAACTTCACATTCCTACAAAGAGAAGTTAAATATTTATATTTTTCATCTTTTACTCATAAATATTCAAGTTCTCACATATGAATATTCAACTGCTTGCGATCAAGTCGTAACATCACAATTTGAGTTGCGTATGGTTGTATTTACAAGTCCCACCGTGGAGACGAGATAACATGAGTTCATCGTAATGATTCACGCAGAGGTTGGCACTTAGGGTTGATAAAATCTTCATCCGAGCTGAGGGATGGGTCACGTTGATGCAGAAATCTTTGAACCTCTCTGTGGAGATGAAAAAATGGAGTGATTTAATTAAAATACTAGAGAGTCATATCTCAACACAAAGTGTAGTGGATATAGCACTATTAGTAACACACCATCTGTGCAATATAATGGGGAATTTCTATGGTATAGATGGTGTTGAAAACATTCCTATGCAGGTATACAATAAGTGAAAAACGAAAAGCAAGATCATGTTTTTGTTAAAAAAAATCGGAAATTGTGTATTTGGAAAGCTAAATCATATGAAATGAAGATCGCAGACCAGATGCGTAGCCATGGGGAAGAGGAGGGGGGGGGGATTCAAGCCGGCAAAAGACTCAAGAAAAAAAACAAAAGCGCTCAATAAACACCTATTTCGTAGGAAGATATTCCGACACGGCTCTAGGTCCTATTGACATGTTACTCTCATGAAGCAAAGACATGAGTTGGGCCCGTGGAAACCACGCCCATAGGTATGGTTTTGAGTTTTGGCGATGCATTTGGCGTGATTGGGTTAGTGTGGTCTGAAACCCTGTCATCAGACCAAATACTCCTAGCTACGCGCGGACCTTAGGGTGTTTAATAAAAGAATATCTTCAAACTATAAAATTCTCACCTTTGTAGATTTACTGTCGACGAGGCCTTCCCTGATATCAGATAGCTCCCTTAGCTTCTTGTCATATTCCTCCCGCGCAGCGTACTCTCCCGGCGATAAGGACACTTTTTGTGAGGACTTAGAACTTCTATGCCCCCTACTACTATGACGTCTACTACTCGAAGTCGTTTTTGACGATCGGCGACTTTCAGATTTTCTATCCTTTGATTTTCTCCGACTTGTCTCGTCAACTGTTTTTAATTCTGGTGTCTTAGACAATGGTCTCAAAATGTCTCCATTTTCTAAGGATGCCCTAGTTGACCGTTTTCCAGCCTCGATGTCCACAGACTTTCTAGGAGTAACTGGGAAATCGACGTACCTGGGTTCAGGGAACAGTTCTGATTTAGAATATTTCTTTGGAGTAGAGCTACGGATGCCGTTAGGATCCTCATAAATGACTTCCTTTTCAATTTCTTTAAGTTTTTTATCGGCTTTTTTAGCTTCGTAATCGATGACCTTATGTTTGCTGTGCCTCTTATGCTTGTGCTTCCTCTTTTTCTTTTTACCGTCCCCTGTAGGCACGTGACCATTACTGGTGATAAAGAAGTTACTCTGGAGCTTGTCTGAGATAGTGGCGATGAGGCTTTCATCATTTGCAACTGAAAAAACAGTAATATTTTTCCAAAACCTTACTTTGTAACATATACATTACGACTTAAATGAATTTTTTTGCAAAAACACCAGACAGGCTATTTATGCATATTCATAAATGACTAATTACCTATTGTTCCGTTCGAACAAGACTACAGATGCATGTGTATTTACGAATAGTCCCTACTTTGCAAACACTTAACATATCAATTTTGTCCCGTCAAAACGGACAACTTTACCCTGCAATGGACAGTTTCTAGACTGGGGCGGTACTGCCTGTTATATTCTCCTGTCGTACGCCTATGACAAGATACATAAATCATCATTTCATTTTCACTCTAACCTGCTAATAAAGATAGCATTCCTATAATCAAATAATCTCCTCAAGGATGGGGCTATGTCGAAACGTTTTATTCATGAGCGTCTCCAGAAGGTCATTAGTGGGGAACCAAAGAATAAGCTTAAAAAATGAGTTTTTTGGATCCCAAACACCCAGTCTGTTTATTTAAAGTAAAGTCCCTTTATTGCTCAACTTTATACATGGCTGAATTATTGCAGCTGGCTTGGGGAGGGGGTGCCAAGGTCGTTAAGATCCCGTGGCAAAGACCCAAGGGAATAAACCTCTACACACCCTTGTAGCCCTGAAAGTTTGAAAAGAGGATTGCCTTCCTGCGTCCATCTGAATCTGCCACAGAATGGACAAGTTTGGCAAAATAATGACACGCTGAAAGTTGATTGTATTGAAATTAAGTAACTCACCTCTCGATTTCTTCATATGTTTGCTGTAGAGGCACGGAGCAACAAAGATCACAAAGATGACCACAAAGACTACAACAGCTATCAGAATCATAGCCACCAGAACGATCGTGTAGAGGTTGGATTCCTGGATCATAATAATGCCATAAGTTGATTCACTGTCGATTCGATTCGTAGCTTCGCAGGATATCACGCCCTCGTCCATACCCTTGGCAGCAGACACGATTTGGAGGTAGGCGGCGTCCTTGGCGGCCGTTACTTCCATTACAAATCTGAAGAAGAAACGCGATGAGATTTGCATAAGTTATAGGGTAAAGGTGGTGATGAATATCATTCCGATATTAAGTGAGGGCATGCTTCTTGGATTGGGTGTGAGATTTATTTTGATACCTAACAGAAGGAAGTTATAAATTTTGATTGCATGTAAAGTACAAAAGAGAGGAATAAATTGACACGAGTTGAATAAAATTACTGTAAATTGTGGTTTTGAGTATTTTTTTGTTGTTTAACTTCTCATATATTAACTCGCAAGCTATGCTCCTATCGATATAAAACGAATGTGTTAATCCTTTATATTTTCGTTCGACTTTAGACTTACCTAGAGTCGTCACTTTCAATTTCAATACCGTTGTAGTACCAGGTGTAACTGAGGACAGGTGGGTCCCCAGTGGCTCTGCATTGAACTGTTGTACTGTCGTCTTCATCAACGAATATCTCCCTTCGATCCAAGTTTAGCTCGATTGTGGGTTGTACTGTTGGGCAAAACAGACAAAAGTATTCTTAAAAATGATTTGACTTTTTAAGAGAAAATGTAAAAGGTATTGGTTACGAATCGAGTGTCTGGGTGGTACTTTGCTCCTAGTGAAATGCAAGACAAGCACAATGAAGTAAACGGCACAACTGAAAGCATAGAAAACTTTTTAAACATTTCTCCTATTAAACGTCACGAGTAGCTTTAAGTAATAATAAACTGCATAGAATACTGGTTTATACATTGGTAAAGAAGGTATATACTACTCACGTTCAAAGTCCAAAGCAGAAAGGCTACAAGATTCTGGTGAATCATAGGCAGGATGGGACGACTGGCATGAAAAGACTACATATCTAAGGTCAGGGGTCAGTGTTAACGTCAGATCGTGTCTTGCATGGTCGCCCAGATCTTGATACACGTCTTCATAAATTTCTTGCGCGTCTGTCATCCAAGTCAGGCTGGGCTGTGGCTCCCCACCATAAGATATACACGTCAGCGTGACATTGTCTCCCTCTTGAAGCCCACTGGAGGGCGCCTGAGTGCATTGTGGGTATCCTGCGTCTGGAGCTATCGCAGCTGTGAACAGAACAAAAGAAATTCAACTTAAAGTAGAGTGAGGATGTATGTAAATGCATCACCTATTGTAAAACATTAATTACCATAGCAAAACCTTCACAGGAAGAGTTAAGAATGCTAACTTGGCTCCCAAAACATGTGACAGGTGGTCCCGCAGTTCCTTGCATTCCTGACATATCATCAATAGCCCATGGCTTTATGAAAAGAGGTCCCCAGATAATACTGACTAATAATTACATAGGCTCAGAACACATAGAAAGAAGGGTGGGGGACTGGGGCCAGCATGAATTAAAAAAAAACTGCCAATAACTTCTGGCGTTTTAAGTACACTTACCAGTAACAGTCAGGGTAGCCCCACCAGATGAAATGGGCGGATCACCATCCACTCCGGATACGGTACAAAAATAACTGCCGGCATCTTCTGGTTCCACTCCACTAATGTCCAAGTGATACTCGCCATTTTCCTGGTCACCTCCGATAGAATATCTGTCGGAGAGGGAGGAAAAAAGTAGGTCTTTTAAAAATTCTAAATCAATTCAACAAGACGACGATGATTTCTTTGATAGCTATTTTGGCATAACATAGGCGATAGATTGACCGCAAAACATTGTGCAGCTGGGCCCTCAGTTACTTGCATTCACATTACATCACGGAGCCCCCTTTTTCATATCGAGGCTGGTAACCCTCACCCCTTCTCCCACGTGAGAATTACGAGCTACTGTTTCGGACCTACTCCTATCCATCCTGTATTGCCTTATCTAAAAACAAAATCCAACAACTTACCTTGAATCAGAAACAATAATGTTTCCATCCTCGTTCAATTGTTGACCATCCTTCAGCCAAGTTTGGATACCAGCTTTATCAGCGACCCGACAGAGCATTCTTGTATCGGTACCTTCCCTTGCTACTGTGTTAAAAGGGACAATCTCGAGCCTTTGACCGGAAGCTGTGTAAGAAAAGAAAAAAAAAGATTATTTACATTTTAAATTTACTTTATTAGCTTTTACACACCACGTCTTATCACTTAAAAAAATTCCGTTTGCTATTTTTCGCCCACAGATGCGCAGAGGTGTTGGCGCCCTTTGTAGTCTACAAAATGTATTTCGTATGGCCTAACGGGGGGAACTAGCTTCACTTCGGGGTCATAAACTTTCATATCCCTTGCAATTTGTAATATTTAGGACAGAAAATCTATTGTTAGAGTCTAATGGTGAAACTGAATGGTTTGATGACGATAAAACCCTTTTCGCTCTCAACGCCATGTTGATTCAACTTGAACACAATATTTGCTTTCAAGTATATTACTGCACCTACCCTAAACATTATACAACGCATGCTGTTTGCAAGCCGCGTGCTACTCATTATGAGTATGGCGGCAATGAATAATGGTTTCCATAGTAACATCATTTCAAGATTGGATAACACGTAGGGATAGTTCGCCAAATAAACAAAACAAGAATTAGTTGTCATATCTGTTTCACATCTCTTTTGTTGCAACAACTCAGAGGTGTTACTAAGACCCCCGGGGTTTTTGTCACGGCTAATGTGTCCAGATTCGACTAAATTGATTTGTAAAAGAAAAACTTTATCGATTTTTTTGACCATGATTTAACATGGCATTAACAAACAAAAGGGTTTCAGACACTCTAGTGTCTCAACAAGGGGCCGATATCACAATTGTATATCAGTGCACTTAATTCTCTTACAACTGTGGAACTCTCATTATGCACGCAATTTCTACTATTACAACTGTGTATAAGTAACCACAGGGGGTATTGCAATAGCCACGAGTGGTTATTAAATAACATAAATAGTCACTTAAATCTTTAGAAAAGTCTATTCCGTCTTCCTAGAACCTATCATATTCACTTATTCAGTGACTAAGGGAGTCTGCCTTTATTCAGTGACCAAGGGGGTCTGCCTTTATTCAATCAAAATTTACCCTCATGCTGGTAAACTTTTTAGAACGATTTGTCTCTCTTAAAAATGATCATTTGTTGTTTACGTTCGTTGTTTAATTATGAACTAGTGCCCAGTTCAGTTGACTTCGTGATTTTGAAGACACAATTGATACAGACAAACATCTTCCACACATATTCTTTCAAGGGCTCCTTGCATTTACTACGGCCTTAGTCTAAAGGTTTGTTAATACGATGTACCCCATTTAGACAATAGAATGGTGGGGTGAGACAGCTTTTTGGGCAGTCAGTACATAATGTTGACTACCGTCTAAATCAAACCTCTGACATGCATGGTCCCCTTATCCAGTGACAGACACTGGGCAAACGGTTAATCGTGGAAAATTACGCAACTTACTCGATATTGATAAGACAGCTGTCGCAGAGGTTATCTGTTGACTGAAGCCTTCTGCGGTTACGATACACCGGTATACCGCCTCGTCACTTTCCTGTGCCAGCAGTATTTGCAGGTTGTAAGTTCCCTGGTTGGTATCTCCTGTGATAGAGTACGTTGTAAGGGACGGGTCTAATACGGTGGTATCGTTGGTTACGATGACCCCATCCTTTTCCCACTGTAGGAAACCAGCTTTGTCCTGTACAGCACACTGAAGGGTGGCTGTGGTATCGATGGGTACATTGGTATTTGATGGTTCTATCGTGAAGGCCTGGATAGGAACATCTTTGGGAGGAAAATTGACATCAAACAGATGTAAAACGTCTGTCAATAATATTAGTACACACTTTTTATTATACATAGTCGCAACATATAGGACTTTTTCATATCCGCCTGAAAGAATTTAATTTACAGTTGTACACACATGCAGGTATATTGATTTTGACATTTAATTTTACCTTTCAAGATTGTTTTAACTTTGGAAGGAAACTGCTATTTTTAAGGTGATATACATTATTTTACCTTTCTTATTTACAGTCTCCAAAAGGGAGAAACTTTTCTCTCACTGTTCATAGGAGATTGAACATCACATTAAACTTTTAACGTTACACTTTAATTTACAGTAAGGTCTTCATATATTGAAATCATGTCGATTACCGATCATCGACAGCTGCAAACAAATCAGTCTTAATGTTTTGTGGTATAGTACCTACCAATAACTTCAACAGTTGCCACCGTTGACACAATCTCGCCGTCGGACTCGGTAGCCGTCACCTGACACTGAAAATCGCCAGCGTCAGTTAACTCAGCGCTTACAATCTGTAGGTTGAAATCCTGTGATAAATCGTCACCGATGACGGTGTAACGGTCTCGGTTACTGGGATCGATGATATTCCGCTCTATGGAGATGGGTTGAGTGCCCCCCTTTGTCCAGGCAATGGACCCTGCTTTGTCCGAAACGGAACAAAGAAGGGTGATGGTCTGACCAATCACAACTGAGACGTCGCTGGGTTCGGCTATGAAAGCTTGTTGAGCAGTGGCTGTGGGGAGTAAGAGAAACTGGTTTATTCACACTTCTGTCTCGATTTTTGTGCAAGCTTAAGTTTGCAAACATCTTTCTATACTGCCTTAATAGCGGATACCGGTTGGTGGAATACTTAAATTACTCTCAAGGTAATTATTAAATACGGATGAATTGTTGATCACTATAGCAAATAACATCTTTAAACTTTTCCTTCATCCGACCTTATGACTAAAATTTGACTGTGCAAGAGGTTCATTTTAAAGGCCTGTTTTTCTTACAATATCGGATACTTTCAAAGGGTTTATTGCATAATGGTGCAGAAAACATGGTGACCGTGGTTTTTCCTTATCCCAATTTAACAGTACGAAAGGTATTGGGTATTTATCTTTACTGCTGTGAAATTGCCATATGCACAATTCGTATAATATTAAACGAAATGATATACTTTTCGAATTTGAACGTGAACTTTAAGTTGGAATACCATTGTTCATATTGAATTAAATTCTTCCCCCCTCAATTTCAAAACTAATTCTTATGATGCTTCACTCCAAAGATACTTACATGTAAACTGAGAAGTTCAGCTGAGTTTACATATTTAATGAGTGAAAAATTTAATTCTAATCTCCTTGCTTAAAACTAATACTAATGTAATACGACTTATATTATGCAATTCGTAGTAATATTGAAATTAAAACTTTGTGTCCATACCTATTTTCTAAAACATGGTTGACAGGTTTAATTGCACGAATTATTCAGCATAACCGTTCGAAACCGATCTTTAAATACAGCCGTGAAACCGATTTACTTCAACTCATGACACATACGGTACCAGCAAGACTTTCATTCTTTTTATCTATAGTTCCTTTTTGACTGAAGCTTTATTAGACTAAATTGTTTTGAATTAGCCGAAAAGTCATTTTAGTGTACTAAAAGTTGCACGTGGAAGATGAGAAGTGCATACTTATCTGCTCTGGTAGATGTTAAAAAGATTAATTAAAACTGAGAATCAACTATTAAGTACTTACCAAGACTTATCAAATGTGACAAGATAAAACTAAGCAGCAACGTGGATTTCTCTGACTTCTTTCCCATTTTGGAAAATCTGTGAAAATAATAAGAAAATGAAATTAAAACTGTAGACTGAAGAGACACTAGACTGGTGTTATTCCAAAATGTAAAAATAAAAAAAAAGTGAAGAGAAAAACGAGGGAAAAGGTACGTCATAACGAACCTATAAGCTATCAATAGCTGTAAACCAATACCACTGATGTAGTAATTTCTTAGATTTTAGTCTTGTTTTAAAAATTACACTTTCTATTCGTACATGCTAAGTTGGCTATAAACTTTGCGTGTTACTAAATTAAAACGAAATATTCTGGGTAAGCACACGAAAACTGAACTCGTTCTTGGGCCTCATCATGCTGTGTTAACACTGTTTGTGTGGTAGTGAATTTATACCTTCCTTTGGAAGGTACGGGTTACATAAGTAAGAAAAAGTCAAGCATGGCAATACGAGGGCATATTTGGGCAAAATGTCCGAAAATGAAAAACATGGTTGAAATAAGTACATGATTGATTTTATTATGGAGGTGTTAAACACTACTTTATGATTCAAGTAAAAAAGACTGGGTTTTCTCACATAATCAATTGCACACACCTAGGCTACTGTTCTTTCCTCTATGCGATTGAATGGTGGATGATATACACAGTAGCTTGGCCTACATTTTGTACAGACTTCATGTACCCAACATTGTCTGTAGGTCTTACAAGAAAGAAAAGGTATATGTCACTTTTTTTCAAATTGCTTTTAAAATATACATTAAATCCTAAAGTGCTGAATAACAGCTTGTAACTAAAGAGGTTTTAACCCCCTTTTGCACTGCAAAATGGTCGAATTGACTACAGTATACAATAAGCCTACTAATTAATACAGGGTCAATACTCAATACAAAGCTAATCCATAACCATTACTACAGAATAACTTTCTGCCCGAGAGTAATATTAAATGGGTCATATTTTAGAAATATAACCGTACTAACAAAAATATCAGACTATGGCAAAAAGTTACAAAAAACAGTCGGATCCGGTACAGGTCTTTCAGGCTTACCCTTCCAAGCACGTTGAGATATTGTATACTGTGCGTTTATGGTGTTTGTTATAGAGCTGGACACGTTAATAAAATTCGGTCATGTATTAATCCTTTTTTCGCCTGAAATTTGAAATCTTCCGTTGTCGAAGGCTCTCCGTAACTCTGACGAAAGCCTGTTACACCTCCACTTCCAAGTTTAGCAGCAGTTTCTTTCAATAAAAACTACACATTATGTTGTTAAATGCTAATATAGAACCAATCCTACAGGTTATCACACGTTGTTCACTAAAAGTAAATGGCGGTGTTATGAATTGTAAACCAACTTTTACCATTCTCGTCGTTAGCTTACATCACAGACAACAACTCATCCGGCTTGCCTAGCAACGAAGGTTTACCTCCACTACACAGCTGGACTCAATCGCCCTGCATCTTTCAATGACCACATCTTTTCTTTTACTATCGATCCCCACCATTGGTCATCCTTGTCATACATATGCATTACTTGAGTTAAGCACCCATTCAAAACTCTTTTAAAATAGTTTTCATCCTTTCTTCTTAAAATTACCATAACAATAATGTTTTCTTTACTCTCTTGTTCCGTTGACAGATTTTGCTTTTGTTATTTGATGAGCCATAGAATTGCTTGCTACCTGTGAGGTCACTTGGGCGTGACAACAGCAACAAAGAAATTTCGTCCCGAATGGTGCTAAGTTACTGAACTTGCAAGTAAGCTTCAAGTTTGAATACCGCTCACAGAGAGAAATTGCCCTGTGATTGCAGTAGGTGGAAAGAAGTCCCTAAATCGATGCACAGATATTCCGTACGTTAATTAGGCTGAGAGGATGAAGAATACAGCGAAAACAGCAGGGGCTATTACATCAAAAGTAAACAGTATAATAACTTTAGCTCACTTGTTGTCGGGGGCACTTAGTCCACAAAATAAGAGTGAGTAAACGAATTAATCTTTAGACCAATTAGACCTAACTTATTAATTAACATTTGATGTCAACGAATCAAGGGGTTCGCACATACTATTTTCAAACAAAAAAACAGTAGCAAAAACAAATGAAAAAAAGAGAAGAGAATCGCATTTCTTTATCTAAATTGAAGTGTCATGCAACGAGCTAATTTCTTTTAAATGATCACTCTTAATATAATTGTATACAGGTCAGTAACTGCAGTGAAAATAACGTGAATCAGTTATACAGTATAGAACATCGCTTTGATTGACATTAGTCAAATAATGCCTCATATTATTACTTTTAATTCTAAAAACATTATCCTAGAGCAATGGTGGCATTTCACTTTTAATTATGCGTAAAATAACTTGTATCGAAAAACACGGGATGACAGAGACACCGGAGACGGGGAAGGACTTTATCCCCGGTCCTTTTTTGGCATTTATTTTATTGAACATCATATTCGGCCGCTTTGATGATAAGCCCCCCTCCCACCCCTGGCCCACTTCAAAATTGGCTCCGCGGTAACTGTATGAAGAAGGTTGCATTTGTTATAAAACACAAAACAAGTTCAGGAGATTTCTTTTTAAGCTGATGGGAAAATTTTACTGCAATTATGTGGAAGGTTGCTGTTGACCTCCGGTCGTTGTGATCGGATATTGCATATTTAATGTTATTAGAAGAAAGTTAAATACTTCATTCTTGTACATTCAGACGTACATACTCCAGGACCGACTTCTTGGGACTTTGCTCCTTGTCTCGTACTAGAATACGACTCGACTGAATGCGACTCAGCAGCTCAGCGTCGCTCTTACAACATAACTGTAAGGAAGTCATACAAGTGGAATTACGTGATCGACTTTTTGTTAAACTGTTAAATACTTTCCAACAAGACCGTGACATCTAGTAGTGTAGTGATATAAAGCTACTTGATTATCCTTATATGCTCGTTAAATAAAGGCAGCAAAATTGCAACTTTAACAGTTTTCGAACAAAAAATTGGACTAAAAGATGATCGATATGGGACTGATATTGTATCGATTGGTAAGCACGAACTGCGGCTGCACTGGTCCCATAGCTATCCACAAAAGATATTGAATGAATAATTCTGGAATATAATTCCCAGTAAGGCAGTAATTCACAATGTTCAAAAAAGTAGATGAGCGCCAAGCGCGCTGGTATAATATACTTTTGAAAATATACAGTGCAATTTTAGCCCTTTGTTGACTGAAAAAGTGACAGTATCTGGTCCTCGTGTCGAAAGCGCTGTATCATAAACGGTGTGTTTGTAAATAGTAATATTAATAGTAATAGCTAGTAATTTAGCTAGTAATTGTAAATTTGTGATACCCCAAATCTCATTTGGGTCACACTGAGGGCACAAACAACTCTTGGGGGACAAGTGCCCGCCTGCCCCCTTCCCCTCTGGCGACTTTCCTTCAACAGTATAAAACAGAGAATTCCTTCTCTCAGTTAAAATAAAGCTACTCAGACACCAAAAAATAACAACATGGTGCTTCAAATTAAATATCACGATTAGAAAAGGGGAATAAGCTAATTATTTAATACCACCTCTCCGTAGCCTACTTTGAACAAATTCAAGTAAAATTTTCTGGGTCTGTCAGTATGGCAAACTTTACTATTTCTGCTGGAGAGCATCTCTTGCTGTCTTATAAACACAATCACCCGGACGATTATTAACAGTGCAATTTAAAGAAAGGTCGCTCATTTCTGCTTATCTCTTGACACTTGGGACTAACTTTCTGTGTTTAAATTGTCTAATAATGCGAGATCCTATGTGCGACTTAGCCCTTGTGCTGCCATAGAGATTCTACCCTTTGAACTCGCCAGGGGCCATGAGGAAGGCCCAGAACTTCATGCGGTGCTACTTGGACTTCAAGCTCGTTGTACTTCTTCCAACTAGCACTTGGTTCCTAAAATCTCTTTCAGACATGACTGACTGCCTCCCTTCATGGAGGGGGGGGGGGGATTGGACTCTCTGAAGTTGAAGCAGAAAAAATCACGCAAAGTTTACAAGAAAAAATCTGACATTTTTTTCTACGGTCCGTCCAAGGTTTCTCGCTGGAAAAGACGGCTCAACCTCCCTGAAAATATCCCGCACGCATGTGCTCATCTGCTTCGGTTGTTTCCTTCACCGAGAAGAGTTACAGTACAACTGTACAAATTGTGTAAAGGGAATGAAAGGAATATAGGCCCAGTAAGCCTGTGAACACTTTCAACATTTCAGGACACATGTGTCGACACATGTTGCTGACACACCTGGACACAAAAATTTTGTCCTTCTATATACGCTAGACACATGTCGCGGAAACATGTTGCGACACACTTGAGCAACATGTCAAAAATGAGCAACAATGGTGCAGACGCTCATACCTTCACAAAGGGTCCCTGGGTTCTTGTATTTTCTAGTACAAGCGTCAAATGCCATTAAATGACCTCAAATGACTTATGACCCAAATCTCCAACACCCTGAAGGCAGCTTCCGGAATGTCAGGAAAAATGTTTCCCTGTTATCTTCATTTTGAAAGTTGTTTTCGTGAATACATCTTAAGAAGGTTCTTAGGTAGTTCGTATGCATTTTGACTTATG
>WURT03071054.1:0-13439 GCA_009936505.3 Holothuria glaberrima
TTGTTGTTGTTGTTGTTGTTGTTGTTGTTGTTGTTGTTGTTGTTGTTGTTGTTGTTGTTGTTGTTGTTGTTGTTGATATTATTATTTACAACTGTTGGCAGTTAATTCGTGGGCCGTTTACAACTGTTAGCAGTTAACTCGTGGGCCGTATACTACTGTTAGCAGTTAATTCGTGGGCCGTTTACAACTGTTAGCAGTTAATTCGTGTGCCGTTTACAACTGTTAGCAGTTAATTCGTGGGCCGTTTACAACTGTTAACAGTTAATTCGTGTGCCGTTTACAACTGTTAGCAGTTAATTCGTGGGCCGTGTACTACTGTTAACAGTTAATTCTTGGACCGTGTACTACTGTTAACAGTTAATTCGTGGGCCGTACACTACTGATAGCAGTTAATTCGTGTGCCGTGTACTATACTGTATTACTCATGCAACTACGTTACCTTAAGCAGAAAAAAGAGATGATTTCATTTACAATTCTGGGAACGAGTTTACAACCAAACTTTACCCGAAATTGCCCAGCAACTGTCGTTCCCGTCTCTATTTACCCGAAATAAAGAGCTCAACTTTAGTATTCTCGTAAGGGGACAAAAACTGAACAGGAGAAGCATGACTCCTTGGACTCTGCATGCTGATTGCATGAACAGTCAATTATGAATTCACTGTGACTTCGCTTTTACAAGTTACTTACACACGGTGCATCATAGGCAGGGACGTAAATACGGGGGTGTGTGACACCCCAGTGAAAATCAAAAGACGGTCTCTGAGCACCAAAAAGTCGGTCTCAAATCCAGTTCAGTATGCCTTTGTAACAAAAACCCAGACATGAACAACACTTGATACCTTACTCAAATTGAAATTCCGGCAGAGATGAAGTAAAAGTGAAAAGATTGCCAGAATTTTCTACTGAGTTCCCGAACATTTGATCGAATGCCCGTGGTATATAGGTCTATTTTATGCACCTGAACTGCAACGAATTTTTGGGCATCCTTTTAAGATTCGGGCAAAATATTTTCTGCCCCCAAATTGGAAGAGTCCCGTACGCCTATGATTATTACTACCGTCCTGTATATTGCATTGGCGTAGAGAGGGGAGCCAGGGGGCCATGCCGCCCCCATCGAATTCTAGAAAAAATAATTTTTTATAATCTTTGTAATGGAACAAAAAAATTGTCTTCAGATGATGCTAAATGTTGCACCAGATTGCATCTGAGGGTACTTAAATATTCAAAAATTTCTCAAAGGGGAGGGGAACACCCCTCCCCTTAGACCCCTCCCTGAGGCCGGCAAGCAGGCCCGGTAGTTGGCCTCCTCCAAACAAAAATCAAAGGGCTACGACAGTGATAAATCAGGTGTAAATTGTAATTATCTAGGAAATTCGGATCGTACAACTTTGTCAATGGGAGTCGGTCTCCAAGAAATGTAGTTGGTCCCAAAATAGTTCACCCCCCCCCCTGCGAATTCATGTGTATACGCCCCTGATCATAGGATCGCTTTCAAGCTTTCCAAACCTGAAATGGACAGGTGGCAACGTATATAGGTCGTGATTAAAAGGAAAATGCAGTCATCCCAATTTGGATTAGATTAGTAGTCTGTCCTTTTCCATGAATGGCTCTTGGGAACAATATGACAATGTTTTGTCAATAAATTGTGGAATTTACCAGGAGTAACTCCTTGGTTTACCTTGAATATGAAAATTTAAATCCTGAAATATTATGAAATATATTTGGATGAGATATAAAAGGAAATTTGTGAGACGACGCTATTGTTTCAATGTAACTTTGGGGCGACTGCTTATACCCTTTAAAGGACGTTCTTAAATAACGAATAGGTGCAGGACGAATATGTCTTGATCATAAATAGCGAACTTTACACAGTTGCAGGGCCGTAGCGAGCGGGGGTGTGGGGGTGTCACACCCCCCATATTTGGTCGCCGTCGGCAAAATTTCGGTCTGTCGGCAAAAAGGGGAGAGGGGAAGGGAAAGAGGGGAGGAGGAAAAGAAGAGGGAAGAAAGGAAATGAAGGGGGAAGGAAGTGAAAGGGAAGTGAAAGAGAATAAAAATAATAAAAAAAGAGAAAGAGAACTGGAACGCGCGGCCAGTCTGTTATCGGCTATTTCGATTTAAATAATCTAATTGGCCCATTCGAGTTGAAGGCCCGTCGGCAAATTCACCATGCATGTGACGGCCATATCAACGACCGACGGTGTAATTGGAAGAGTGACCGAGTCAGTCGGCAACTCGGGGAAAGAAAGAGAATTTAAGGCTTCCGTATAGGCGCGCTATTTCGGGTCATATGACCAGTGTTTTAGCCAGCACTATTTGTGCGACAATATCGCATTAACCGCGACAAATGTCGCACAAAAAAAAAATCTGACAAGCAAATTCTATGCGGATGTAAATTTTGACAGAATCAGCCTCACCAGAATAATTTTACCACTTCCTTGCTCTCAGCATATCATATTTGTCTGCTTTAATTGAGACATGACTTCCTAATTCACAAGCCTTTATTTTAACCTCCGAGCCCCACTCTCCTACTTCCATCTCGAAGTTCAGAAGTAGACTGATTCCGTGCATTACGTCCGCGGCACAATTTTTTAGACCCCTCCCCCAGGCCGGCGATCACACGACATACTGCATTGTCTCCTCAAAAAAAATACCAGGCAAGCAACTGGAATGCATCCTGGCGTTCGAAGCATATTTTTGAACGCTAGTGTTAAGATTCTGGACACTTTTCCCCATTTTTGAACGCCGGACACCTATTTGAACATTTACCGTATTTGAACGCCTGACGAGTCTAGTGTTCAAATGCTGAACGCATAATGTTCAAATTCTGAACGTCAGGTTCAGGTCCTGAAGTATAGTGGCATGACGGGAGGAATTGCCTACGGATTAAAATAACTAGGAATCTTTGCTTTGATTAATGTATCATGAACAAAAATATACCTATCCTGGGACTTAATTTTTTATCCAGAAATATGCTAAAACCTCAGAGCTTCCGGGGGCTTTGCCCCCTGGAGCCCCAACAGGGCTTTGCCCCTGGACCCCACAAGGGGCCCTAGTGCGGGCCCCTGAACCCCACCCGCTAAAGCTCGCGCTTCGCGCTCGTCCTACGCATTACCAGATCTGTCGGCAAAATATGATCTCTACACCCCATCCAAGATTAGACCTTCGCTACGCCCCTGTACAGTTGTTGGGAATAACCTACAAGGATATGATTTTCAGTGATATGCTTCCATTTATTACCTCCAATTGTTTACTTGAATTAATTGTTTGTATCGTAAAAGTTTCTTCCATAATTTCTACTTCTACTGGTACGTAATATTCTTTCATTTCTTCTACCGTTACCAGGTTACCGTCATGGTCATTACCACTACTATTATTAATATTAACAAACTTATAAAGCGCTAAATATACAAGGAAGAACCGTAATCAAAGGCGCCGTACAAAGTTAAAACAAATATAAAAAAAGACAAAGGGTGGAAATTAAAAGTACTACCCAAAATAAAGACGATAAAAATGAGTTTTTAACCTCTTCTTAAAAGTTAAAAAGGTGCTACAAGTGCGACCGTCAACAGGCAAACTAAGCACGTTCACCTAACTTAGAGTAAACCCTGGGGACAGAGAGATCAGAGCGACTTACGGGCCGAGTACAATGGCTACTAGTTCTAATATACAGTAAATCCTTAAGATATTCAGGTCCCGCACCATTGAACGCATCCTAAGTAACGGCAAGAATCTTAAACTGTAATCTGTATATAACTGATAACCAATGAACCTGTTGGAGAAGAGGAGTGACGTGTGTAGAAGGAACATTAAATAAAACTTTAACAGCAGCATTTTGTACACGCTGTAACTTATTGATAAAATAGATAGGTAAACCACAGTACAAACAGTTAGCATCGTCAAGGTGACTTATAACAAGAGTAAGGATTAAATTATGACAAGACTGAAAACTGGGAAACTTACGTAACTTACGAATCCTATAAAGTCTCGTCCAAAAAAGCACCTAGATACTTCACTTTAGGGAGAACATCAACCGTAGCATTGCCAACGAGAAGATGATTAAAGTTTAGTTTTTGAAGTTGATGGCGAGAGCCAAAAACAATTACCTCAGTTTTAGCCTCATTCATTTTAAGTCTATTTTGAGACATCCATAACTCAATTTCAGCCAGACAAATCTGCATTTTTTTAACAGTATCGGTTTGAGAATCAACGTTAAGACAATTGAAAGACAAGTATAGAGAGCATGATCATCTGCATAGCCCATACATCTAGGCAAGTGCTTATTAATTATTTCCACAGTGGTGCTGGCATAAGCAGTATAAAGCACTGGGCCAGCACATGAACCTTGTGGGATACCAGAAGTTAGCTGTGAAGCATCAGAAAAAAAATTATCAATGGTAATCCAGAAAGATCTTTCGTATAAAAAGGAAGTGAACCTACTAAATGCCGTATTTTGAACCCCGAACTTATTTTTAAGAACATCTAGTAAAATACGGTGGTCAACTGTGTCAAAGGTAGCACTCAAGTCAATTAGGACCATAAGGGTTAAATTCTTGTCGTCCATACTTGTGATAATGTCATTACGAACTCTAACAAGAGCAGTTTCAGTGCTGTAGCCAGCCATGTAAGCAGATTGAAAGTCCGGTAAAAGACTGTGAGCTTTCAAATAGTGATTAAATTGTTCGACCACAGCCCTTTCAACCAACTTTGAAATAAATGGAAGGTTGCTTACTGGTCTGTGATTTCGAAAATTAGGGTCAAGACCAGGTTTCTTTAGCAAAGGTAAAATGATTGCTTGCTTCCAAGAGTTAGGAATATTGCCTGAAGTTAAGGAAAGATTAAGTTTTGTAATAACTGGTAGAACAATGTCAACATTATCTTTAAGGAGCCCAGTAGGAACTGGATCGCTGTCACAACTGGTAGAGGCAGAATACATGATCAGTTTGCGTACCTCGGATTCGGACTAAGGAACAAAATGTTCGAGGGTGAAGGGAGGGCCATCAAATTTACAGGAAAATGGTGGAACGCCAAGGCTGTCAAGTTCAGCACGAATTAAGTCGATCTTCTGTGAGAAGAAGTTGCAGAAACCGTTCACAAGCTCTGACTTTGACGTTGCCTCGGGATACACTGGATTGCCATTTTTGCCTACCATGGGTGCAGTGGTATCCCATAACTTCTTTGGATCATTCCCAGCAATGGAGATACGGTTATTCAAATAAATATTTTTTGCCCTTGCAAGCATATCCTTCTACGAATTACGGGTAATAGTGTACGCTATTCAGGCGGAAGTTGAGCCGCTCCTGCGGAAAGAACGTTCCGCCTTCCTTCCGTTTCTTACGCTTGCAACTGAGAAGATCACTTGTAAACCAAGGAAGCATTGGTCTAACCACAGCTCTTTTTGTAACAAGTGGGGAATGTTCATCAAGAACTTTTCTGAGATTTCAATTGTAGAACTCAGCAAGAGTCTCCAGGTCATCGATATCATTTGCTGGTTCAATGATGTGTTCAATGATATGTCTCAAGTCTACCTGAAACAGCATAGAATCATTTGATTTACTTTGCGGAAAGTTTTGCTCAAAACTGTAAGAAGAGGCCGAGGATAAAAAACCGAAGAGAGGACAAACTTGTGATCTGAAAATAAATTCTCATGTACCATAGTCTTCAGGGTGAAGTCATCAATAGTACGTTAAATCATGACATCCAATATACTCCCGGACACATGGGTCGGTTCCATGACTACCTTTCCAGTGCCAAACTGGTCAAAAGATCATTAAACTGTTTGGTATCATTGTCATCTGGCTTATTAATATGAATGTTAAAATCGCCAACAATTAATAGCGGGTCGCTCTTAGTAACAATCGACTCTAGGTACATAGCAAATTGTTTTAGAAAAACTGAAGTAGTGACTGGATGGTTTACAGAATAGGGTGGTCGGTAGATGGCACTCAATCGGACACGATGCCTCTGAAGTTTGATCATACATTCTGAAAACTCGAAAGAGTCCTCTTCGCCATTGCGAAGCAAAGCAACTTCCACATTTTCCCTAAATAGCAAGCCAGTATACCGCCGCCACTACGTTCACCTTGCCGGGGACTGCCAAGGAAATTGTAGCCCGGGACTCTCAGTTCATACCTTACCAGATCATCATTTGTACGGAGCCATGTTTCTGTCATACAACATAAATCAATCTGATGACCATCCACATAGTCAAGAATTTCTGCAGTCTTATTATGTACTGAACGAGTGTTGATGTGAGCAACATTGAAGATAGGTGTGGATCGTGCAGGTACATCATCCTTAAAGGGCAATTCTCGTCATCCCAGACGGTTTCAATTTTCCCAACTAAGCAACTTATAGCTCCTCCCATAACTGTATAAAGCTCCTCCTTGTCCAGACACAAACCTATTTTATTGCTTCAGGCAGTCAGGCCATGTCCTGGCGAAGATACAAGGCCATAATGTGTAATCCAAGACTCTCTCAGCATTGTGTGTAATGTGAGCTAATATGCATCTTTTGAATTTTCAAACTTTCATGTCAATCAAAGAGCAGTAACCAACTGAGAATTTTGATACCCCTACACTAAAAATATACTTTGGGGTGACGACTGTTTGTCTTTAACAATGTTAACAAGTTTCGAATAGTAATGAACAGCCTGTCTTAAGGAGGAGTGATACCTTGTATATGTGTCGCCATATTTTCCAAGACCGAGGATTGGCTTTATCGGTCTTTGTTCATGTCGAACAATAAGCAGATTTTGGTGGTCACTGGTCCTCAATGACTTAGCACGGAGTCCAGAACGAACCCCGCGATGCGTTTTCCTGATCTTACAGTTAAAAATGTTAAATCTCTACAATTGAACAATAGAGTCACTCAACCAGTTACTACCAACGCAATACAATACCAATCATATTACACCTTAGTATTTCCTCTCCATCTGATTGGAGGATTGGTGGTCACATGCCATGGGATATTCGGCACTAACCCACAGTCGTGGGTTAGTGTAGATTAACCCACGGCGTTGACGTCAGCCATCATGGATACGTACAATCAAGTTTTGACCAAAATCTATATAGGAAGTTAAGTTTTGACCAAAATCTATTAAGGAAGTTAGGTGTTATATAAAACAAATAATGAATGTTTTCCATTCGTGTGATAGTATGAATAATTTCATTCTTTGAAAGATGAACGTCCTATTTAACTCCGCTTCGCCTCGTTGAATAGAATGATCAATCCTTCAACTCATGAAATTATTCATACTATCACACTCATAAACATTCATTATTTGTATACTAATAAATAACTATTAATCAACAATAAAATACAAATAATTTTGTAGATACTGAGAATCTTTGGAAACCTTTAATCATGCGGCAATTACGCTATTTCAAGTTAGCCATGTAATGTGAAATATCTTCTACAAGGGAAACAAAGTACAGTAAAGTGAAACTATTAAAAGGCTATTAACAGATCGGAATCATGTGCTGTTGCTAAACACTCTTGAAGTATTTTGAAAATGAGGAATTGTTTTCGATAAACAGAGACTGTATTTTTTACATTGCGTTCACTAAACCTGCTTGTAAACATATTTCGTTTACTAAAAGGTACCGTAAGCGGTTAAAACAACCATTTTGTTGTTTGCCTAGAAGGAAATTTAAAGAATGGCATCACTTGAACAGTTGTAATCTCACGTTAATTGTGATCACTGCGTATTATTGTTGATGCAACACATCCTTTTTGGGAGGATTCTTTTTAGAGAATTTTTTCATTGTCACTTTTGAATTTTTTTGGCAGTTATGGGGTGAGAAAAAATGGCGGAGTCACGTGGGCGGCAGGAGGTATCTCCCAATTGGGAAAGGTTTGCCTTGTCAGGGAACCTTAGTATGATAAGGTGTATAATCCCCGATGACGACTGGTTGTCCCAACATATTACTTGCTTCTGCTCTCAAGTGAAGAGAGATTTTTAAACAAACATCAAAAAGTTTTCAAATTTCCTTCAATAAAATTCTAAAATTTTTATGTTTCCTTCAGTAATTTCTTCAATAAAAAATAAAAATTAAAAAATTGCCTTTTGTGGTAAGTTGCCGTTATCGGGGCTTAAGGTGGCTGGACTACCTCCGTCGAGAGTTTGTCCCCTACCTCTAGGAGGGCAAATCCTGGTGCCGTTCCCGCGAAATCGTACAACTTAGGAATTAAGAGAAAAGAGAAGCCTAGGAAAGATGCACATTACAAAGAACTCAGCTAAATATTCCCAATGCAAAATAAAAACCCTCACGGAGAACTGTTCTCTGCTTGGCAGCGCTTGTTTTCAACACAGGGATATTTCAGCCCGATGGAAAAGTTACCTCTTCTAACTTCTGTTGTTACCAAGTTTATTGGATCGTCAGGAAGTAACATGACATCACGAAACCCTGGACTGACATTCACAACTTCCATCTTTGCTTGACAAGTTTCTCTTTCCAGAACACGCCAAGATGTCTGACAGACGTTTGGGTATGTTCGATGGACTGCGCATCTGATTCTTTTAACAGTTCTACAAAAATGGTTGTCAATGGGATGGCGATCACAAAAAGAAAAGTCGGGTTCGGAAACGGCAAGTTGAAATTCTTGTTCTATGAATTTATCTAACGCATGACGAGAGACTGCTAATTCAGGTTTGCATGGATCGGTGTTTTTCAGTAACAATACCATTTCATCGGTACCATTTCGCATGACAAAACTGTTATTTATCATAGTGATCTCGTCGACTGGTATATAAGGGTATACCATGTTAGGTTTCGGGAAGTCAGTAATATCTTTGTCATAAAACACAGCCACTGGCAAAGAATAATGAGGGACACCGGTTGGATTATCTGTAAGAAATGGAATTATCACGCCGGCTGCCATAAATGGATATGAAAACCGCGAAGGAGAAAAGCTCTCAAAATCATTAAACTGCCAATAGCCAACAGCTAAGTACACAACATGCTGATTATCTTCAAGAATGTCAGGGAAGACGGGTGTGTCAGGCAAAAACAATTCCCTGAAAGAGAATGAATTCAACAATACCTTAAACGATGGTATGGTTGCCAAATAAAGGGTACTTTCAGTAAAAGTAAGAATGCTGGTATTCCAAAAGGTCTCGGGTTCCTAACATTACCCTTTAATTAGACTAGTATTTTTTAATCATCACCAAAATGATTAATGTGTAGACCCGTATTCGAAGGAAAGCTGAACTTGTATTTTAATGATAAATCTGTAGGTCTATTTCATTTGCTCTCGCTCTGTTGTAATAATTCTTTAAAAACAAATTCCCTGATACTGCTTTATTGCCTTAAAGAATGCAAACTGTTATCAAAGTGATTACCAGAGTTTGTTATTTCATATGGGTAAGGAATGGAAACAGAACGTTTTAATGAAGCAAAATTTGAATTAACGATAACACTTGTTCTTCTGTTACTTCGTATCGGGGTTATAGAAATCTGCCGGGGGGAAGTGGGTAGGCGTGAAGGAATCAAGTGCTCCAAGTAAGTCAAGTCACCTTTAGGGAATGAAGATATTTTACAATAAATTACATGTTATGATTTGAGGAAGGTTAAAATTAGTAAGAAACCTGATAAAGGTGAGTGGCATACTTCTGAAGACGTGAAAAACAAAGTCTATTGATTTTTTCCTACATCTTATTTTTATGTAATGTACCCTATATGAAAAATGGAGAATGCATATTTACCCAACACTTAAATATTTATTTATCGTTATCTATTTCCCAAGAACTTTATGTTTGATATAAGGACTTCAAAGAAACAACGATTCCAATGAAACTTCATGCTGTGACTTAAAGTATATTTGCAATAGAAACACTTTGGTAGGCATTATTCTTGCCAGACAGCCATCGCGTTAAAAACGATATTAATGGTCTATGCATATGAGTTCTACCTGGCTCCCATTGTGTCCCATCAGAGTATATTCTTATTGGTTTGTTCATAAAATATCAATGATCCAAGGGTGCCGCCAGGTTGGGAAGGGGCCATGGTCCCTGTCGGGAAAGGCTGCCCCTCCGTCGGGGAATTTTTACAATTTCGTCGGGTAGTCTTAGTCGATACGATAAAGTCTGCAGTCCCCGGCGGCGACTGTTTACCTATTTTAAGCTCTCAAGAGGACAGTTTTCCTAATAACAACCCAAACGTTTTGACGAGCTACGCACGCTGTACAGCCACCCAATTTCTGCAATAGTTCCATTCCACATAGCTAGATAGCAGGGGCGTCGGAACCGGGGGTGGGGGCTGCAGCCCCCAATAATTTTGCCATGCATGGTTTTTAATGCAATAAAAACGTCTAAAAAGTGAAAGACGGAAAATTAAAAGTATTGAATATCATTCTAAAAGTTATATCACTTATCATTCAGTCTATCCATATTATTTTAAAACAAATGACGTATCATTTCCATTATTCAGACAATAAGGAAAAAGATCGTTTATGAAAATATTTGAAAATAGCGACTCAATGTCGTTCGACATACTAAATTTGACTTTCTGCGTCATTTTTTGGAAATCTAAAAGGTCAATGCATGATTAAGTCGCGAAATTATGCGGTGCTTTATCTTAAGTTACTGATTATTCACAGTGGCGTAACCCCTATGGGCTCGGACCATACTGAGCCGGGGTCCTGAGACCAAAAGTGGACCCCCGCTTCACTGATGCACAGAAAAAAGCTAGGCTAGGTAAATTCAAGGTCTAAGAAATTGGGATTGCACCTGCAATATTCCTTGCTTCAGGAATGGAAATGAGCATTACACATCAGTAATCAAAGTAATAAAATTTTCGCGGGCTCTGCGCGCGTGCAGCCCCACCGCGTGGCCGTGTTTACTATCAATACATCAATGCTGTCTCATATATATTCGCATTATTCAAAGGTGAAGGTTCTACAATTACGCCGATTGTTCTTGTGCATTAAAGTCATTTTGTCGGAGCAGGGCATTGCAAGAATGCAAAAAATTCAGGGGGAAGACTCGCCTTCACTTAGCTGATGCATTTTGTTAGGAATTAAAAGTGTGTCAGTGCAGTCTCCAGGCAAATTTTGTTGGGGAAGATTTTCAATTCAAAATTTCGGCGAGCTGCTCGCTCATTTATCAAGGTACACACTTCATATCTTTTAAAAATTATTGGGGCAATAATACATTACTGTAACCAAAACACTTTTCCAAAAAATGGTACAACCCTGACCTCTTTAGGGACCCCGCATCAGTAGAGAATCTTAGAGCAATATAATGTCATGAGTAGCATATACGGTAATATTCGTAGTATGCATTTGTCGTTACAAATTTTTATAACGAGTGCCATACCACAACCAAAATATCACTAAATAATGGATACTTCTATGCATGTAATTAACTACAAGATTTGCTAAGATACCTGCATTTTGCATCTGAGCCACCTTACCTAACTAAACATGAATCTTTCAAGGAAAGGAATTGTTACCCCTCCACTTAGTCACCACCGCTTTCCCTTACAGTTAACTAAAAGTATAAGAACTCACTTAATCGTGAAAGTTTTCTAATATATGGTCAGTTCGGAAATTTGTCAAAGATAGCACCATTTTGCATCTAAGCCATCTTAAATTTACCAAAATTTCTCAAAAATACACAATTTTTACCGACCTTCTGGCCAGATGTATCTGTGGTGGACATAAAGCACCATCTTCTATAATGCCCTCAAATCGCCAACCTCTGGTGGCGCCACTGGACCTCCTGATATGGGGCCCTTTCGGGCCCGTAGCCACGGGGGCATTTCGGGTCAATGCCCCCCAAAATTATTTCTGCCCCCAGATGAAAATTGAAACTGCATAATAATTAATGTGGTGGAATGTTTTATGCCCCCCAATGACAACACTTACCCCTACCCCAATCACAACACTTTCCCCCTAAAAATGTGAAGCTGGCTACGGGCCCAGGCCCTTTGGGTCCAGCAGTTGGGGCCCCCAAGCTCATCGCTACGCCGCTGATTATTCATATGGTTCTACAGTCTGTAACTAATTCCTCTGCCATCAAAAGCACATATTCGATTACGCTGGGGGGAAACCTATTGTTCGAAATTACAATAAATGGAGGATTTCGTTATCAATTTTATCAATAGGTCCCCTAAAAATGTAGGAGATATTTCGTCTCCTATATTCAGTAGATAGTCTAAGTTCTAATTAAATCGCATCGCATCCTTACCCAAAGGGATTATCTTATAAGGTGGGGAAATGAGTTCAAGTTATCAGCCCAACTTGAGAAGTCAATATAGAAATTTAAGTCAGTTTTCTACAAAATTGGGATGAAACTTGAATCAAAATTTGGGCAAATTTATATAAACGTCAAACAAAAAGGATACCAACATTTTAACTTTTGGGGCCATTTCCTGCAATCTGGGAGGCAATTTTTCAAAAATTCCCTCCAATCGCTACGCGCCAACCTATGGTGGCGCGCAGCGTACCTACACTCCATCTCTTCAACATTAACAAGTCAGCCCCCCCCAATCGAAAATACCTTCCGACGGCACCGAAATAGCACAAGTCCTGTCCACCTTACCAAGTGACATGTAGGCAGAGTACACAGCTTTATGTAGAGGTCGTGAATGTCTTCCCATATCGCAAAGCCTAGTTGCTGTTCTCTTGTGTGTGTCATGCGGTACGGTCAGTTGGTGAGCGACTCACGGAGCGCAGTTTGGCTATTTCATCGGGTAGTCCAGGTGGTTTCGATACAATGTATGTTATCCCCGATACGGTCTACAACCCCTACCGTTTTTCTCTTCTATTTTTTCCTTTTGTTCTTAACGATTGCACGATTTTTGTAGAAGCATGTCGAAAATTTTCGTCCGCTTTGCAATTTCAAGATTCAGATTCAAATGAACGCTATCAGTACGCACCTCGGCTCTTGAAGTATCAAGTGATATCATGCAAATTATGCCCTGCAATGGCATGGGATAGTTAAACTCCTTTATATCCCCTTCTCACCACCCCTTGACATGGGGGCTGTCGGAACTTGGGGTCGCTGGCAGGTCCTGCCCCCTGTCTGGAAAATTCTGTAACCACTCATGGTCAGTTTACCTATTTTGGCTTTCGAAAGGGTCATTTCCGCGATAAAACTCAAAATTTTCGGTACGCTTTGCCCACTCTTCCTCAGTTCCGTTACTTATAGCTATATATAGTACAAACCTTTTCAACCTTTTCAAGTAATTTAATAAGTAGAATACATGGATTTATGTAAATGACAAGAATTTCATCTCATTTCGCTAAACCTAGTTAATGTTCTCTTGTGTCTATCGTACGGTAGGGCTAGTGACTCAAGGGAGGAAGTACAATGTAATTTATGCCCGATAGGGCTCACCTGCCTGGATAATTGCCCTATATACAACAACAACAACAACAACAACAACAACAACAACAACAACAACAACAACAACAACAACAACAACAACAACAAC